>JAJEJH010001790.1:0-17373 GCA_026122585.1 Anacardium occidentale
TGCTTGTGTGCTGCTCGTGTGGTTATCGTGTAGCCAACCCGTGCAAGCTTCTAGAATTTTGGAAAAAACTCTAAAGGATCAAAGCATGACCATGCATCCAAGACACACGACCATGAAGGGTCAAAGCACGACCGTGCATCAAGGACACACGACCGTGCATCATTGGCGCTAAGCTTTTAAGTCGACCGTCGAGAGTCAGAATGAGGCAATAAATGCAGCATGCACGACCGTGCACTCGAGGAGTATGACCATGCGCCTAGAAAATTTATTACAGAGCTTACTTTTTTCAACTACTTCAACGGATACAAAGCTAGCAAAACGGCTCCTTGCTATTCTAGGCAATGAATGAAGTATAAAAGGAGAGTCATTTGAAGTGGAGAAGGTTACTGAAACGAATTGCAAAAAAGCTTAAGCCATCTTCTTCGATCTTTGAATATACTTTCTCTCTCTAAGCTTATTCATTCATACTATTGAGAGCTCTATACTTTACATTTGATTTTCAGCCTATTAAGAGGTAGTTTCAATCAATCTTTTATCAACATTACATCTGTAAAAAGGGCGAAATTCCCTTGTGGCAAAACTATTGTATCTTCGGGTGTTAAAGATAGTGGAAACTTTAATCGGGTTTGATTGAAGAAGAGGACGTAGGAGGCTTGTGTTCAAAGCTCCGAACCTCTCTAAACTTGGCTGAGCAATCTCTGAACTCTCTCTCTTAATTGTGTTTATTGTGCATTAATCTTTTTATTGTTTTTGTTGTGTTCTTTTATTAAAAGTTTTAAATAATCCTATTCACCCCCCCCCCCCTCTAGTCTTATTTCTCTAAGTGCTAAGGGTTTTTCATTCCTTATAGGTCAGTGATTCTAAATAGTGATAATAATAAATAGTAGTATATAATAACCTATAGTGAGGGGCCTTCTACAGTTGGTGGTGTCAGAGTAGATCTGAGCTCTATTCCTATGGAAAATGAGTTTTCATATATACATTATTTTCTAAAGTTACATGAGCTTAAGCCAGTGTATCCCAATAGCTATTGCTCGTGTTTTTTTAGTATAAGTATAACAGTATAAAATTTATCTTTGTTTTAGATCTTAACCCTACTATGCTTGTGATTTTTTAGATAGAAGATCTCATTTGCCCAAATTCATAGGAGATGAGAGTAGTGCTTAAGTGAAACCCATAAGAGATGAGAGTAATGCCTAAGTGAAACCCATAGGTATGAGTGAGAATAAAAGACCTTAGCACTCTCAAATATCCCTTAAACTAGATGATATGTAGGAGATAGTTAAAGAGGTGTTGAGAGAGGGACTTCAATAGACAACTAGAGAAGAGACTCATAAGCTAATTAGATGTCAGACCTTTGTGAGGTCGAATAGAAGATATCATGATCAAATGAGAGAGAGCTATTAGATACTAGGGTTTGACCCTTAGATGGGTGAGAGTTTAAGCATATATATAATTGGTACTAATAGATATATGAGACTACATTTGATTAATAGTTTACCTAGAGTATATTAGTCACCTAAGTTTAGTGGTTCCATAGATCTGGAGATAGCCAAAGATTGGATAAAGTCAATTAAGAGTGTAATGTGGTTGTTCTCTATATATATCAAAGAAAGGGTTAAATATACTACCAATATTCTTAAAGGTGATACAAGCTTATGGTAGAACCTTGCAAGGACATCAGCTAATAAAGTGAGTTTTTCTTTGGTAAATTTTCAAAGGTTATTTAATAAAGAGTACCATAACACTGACATGATTAATGCCAAAGCCAAGGAGTTTATAGAGTTGACCTAAAAGATAAGTTCAGTTAAGGATTATGCTATCAAATTCAATGCATTGGTGATGTTTGTTCCCAGTATAGTAGGTTTAAAGTTACTTATATGTAAAAGTTTGTTCATGGATTGCACTCTACCATCACCTAAGATATGATGACAGGGTTATCTCCCCTACAAAGGTTTAGTGATGCTTTAGGGAAAGCCTTGAGCTCTGACCAATAAAGAAAGGTTTAGATAGAGGTTCAAATGAAGGCAAAGATAGAGGTAAGAAACTTATTCAATTAAAGAAGTCTTTAAAAGGAAAGAAGCAAAGAGTAAAGTTGCTAATATGTAGGATGTTTGGTAGAAGGCATCTAAGAGAATGTCTAGCTGAGTAGAGTATATGCTTTAGATGTCGATAGCCAGAGCATAAGTTATCTTATTGCCCATCTAAAGGAAAAGCTAAACTATCTAGAGGAAAAGCAAGACCGAGTAGAGAAATAATTAGTTCAATTAGTAGAGGTAGTGAGGAAGGTAGAAATGGTATCGGTGCACTTGGAAGAGGTCCTAGTACATCAAAAGATAGAGGTAGAACCCAAGTGTTTGTAATTAGACATAATTAGGTAGAAGTCATTCCTTATTCAGTTACTCTTCTTTGATACTCATTTATGTATGTTAATTGATTATAGTGTCACACATAGCTTTATATCTAGAAAAATGGTGGAGAGATTAGGGTTGACCTCTACTGTAATAGATAAGAGTATTTATGTTGAGATGCTAGATAGAGGTATAGTTTTGAGTGACTAGGTACTAGTAAACCAAGATGTAGTGATTATAGGTAAGAGATTGAGGATAAATCTGATCATGTTAGAATTAGCTAATTTTGATATAATCTTATGCATAAATTTCTTAAGCAATTATAAAGTAGAGATAGATTATAAAAGGAAAAAGATTAGAATATAGCTAAGCCTTAATTAGTTTGAATTTGGATATGGTAAAATGAAGACTATACTTATTTCCTACATCCAAGTTAGAAGATTGTTGAGTAAATGTTGTGTTTGATACTTAGCTAATATGGTATGTAGGAGTGTAGTTGGGCCAAGTATAGAGGAAGTGTCTATAATGAGAAAGTTTCCAGACATTTTTCCTAAAGATCTATTAGGATTACCTCTCGAGAAGGAGCTAAAATTTTGTATTGAGTTACTTCTAGGTATGGTTCCTATTTCTAAGTCCCCATATTAGATGGCTCCAATAGAACTTTAGGAATTGAAGAAATGGCTTCAAAAGTTAATTAATAAGAGGTTTATTCGATTAAGCTATTCATCTTAAGGTGCTTTTATATTGTTTATAAAAAAGAATGATAGATCCCTAAGGATGTGTATAGACTATAAAGAGTTAAAATTAAGTGACAGTGAAGAATAAGTATCTTTTACCCAAGATTGATATTTTGTTTGTTCAATTAAATAGAGTTATAGTGTTATCTAAGATAAATTTGAGATCTAGGTACCATCAAGTAAGAGTAGTAGATAGGGATGTACCTAAGACTACCTTAAGGACAAAATATGACCACTATGAGTTTATGGTAGTACTTTTTGGTTTGACAAATGCCCCCTACAATGTTTATGGACTTGATGAACTAAGTATTTCAAGACTATCTAGATAGATTCATTTTTATGTTTATCAATAACATCTTAGTCTACTTGAAGAGTGTAAAGGAGTGTCAGAAGCATTTAAGGTTTATCCTTTAGAGGTTGAGAGATAGGTAACTTTATGCCAAGTTTGCTAAGTTTGAGTTCTAGTTGGATAAATTATCTTTTCTTGGGCATATTATTTCAGTAGCTAGTATTTTATAAACCCGAGTAAGGTAAAGGTTATTTTAAGTTAGTCAAGGCCAAGGATAGCTAAGGAGGTAAGGAGTTTCCTCGATTTAACTGGTATTATAAGAGATTTATCAAGGGATTCTTAGCAAGACCTTGAACTACTTTGATTAGGAAAGAGATACCTTTTGTATGGACTAAGGAGTGTGTGGCTTAGTTTCAAGAGTTAAAGTAGAGATTGATTAGTGCTCCAGTTTTGGCATTACCCTAGAAGGGAATTGATTTTGATATTTATACATATGTTTCCCATCAGATGATTAAAGTGGTGTTGAGGTAATATGATAGACTATTGCCTACACTTCCAAGCAATTAAAGCATTATGAGTTAAGATGCCATACCCATGATTTGGATTTGGTTGAAGTGATATTTGCTATTAAGATTTGGAGACATTATTTGTATGGTTTGAGATATTGAAAATATTTTGATCATAAGAGTTTGAAGTATTTCTTCACCTAAAGGGAGTTGAATATGAGACAGAGGAGATAGTTAGAGTTGGTGAATGACTATGACTGTGAGATCAGATTTCATCAAGATAGAGCTAATGTAGTAGCTGATGCATTGAAGAGTGACTTTTTCTATAATTTTAGTGCAGAGGGAGTTACAACATGAGATTATTAGAAAAGAGATTGAGGTAATAAAAGTTGGTTTCTCTAGGCTTCAAATTATATCTATACTACAAGATGACATCAAAGTTTGCTAAATGACTGATGTTCTAGTTTAGAGGATCAATAAAGGTTCAACACTAGATTTTATAATCAGAGATGAGATTCTGAGATTCAAAGATAAAGTATATGTGAGAGGAGATACAAAGTTGAGACAGAGGATTTTGACAAAGGTTTATAATACAACTTTTTCAGCATATCTAAGCGACACTAAAATGTATCAAGATCTCAAAAAAGTTTTTTAGTAGTTTAGTATAAAGAGAGACATTTTTGATTTCGTAACTACATGATTGACTTGTCAGTAAGTCAAAGTAAAGCATCAGAGACCTTTTGGGTTGTTGTAGCCTTTGAGGATTCCTGAATTGAAATAGGAAAGCATGTTCATGGATTTTATATCAAAACTTCCTAGAGTTTAGCATGGTTATAATAGTATTTGGGTTGTTATTGACAGTTTGAGTAAGTTCACTCACATCTTGCCTATCAGAAAGAGTATAAATACTGATTAATTAGACCGTCTAGATGTCAGAGAGATTTTCAAGCTTCATAGGGTTCCTAAAGACATTGTGTTAGTAAGGGATTTGAAATTCTTGTTAGCTTTCTAAGATAGTTTACAAAGGGCTTTAAGGATTGGACTTCATTTCAGTTTAACATATTATCCCTAAACAAATGGTCAGATTGAGAGGGTTGATAAGATATTAGAGGGCATGTTGAGGGCTTATGGTATGGATCTTTAGACTAGCTAGGCTAAGCTATTACCTTTGATAAAGTGTGCTTATAATAACAGTTAGCAGTCTACTATTCAAATAACACCTTTCAAAGTTTTGTATGGTTGGGGGTGTAAATCTCTACTACATTGGGATGAGATTGGAGAGAGAGATTCTTTAAAGATAATAATATGACTAGAGATGACTCAGATAATGATAGATTAGGTTTGGTTATTAGGCAAAGAATGAAACAGGTTCAGGATCATTACAAAGGTTATGTATATCAGAGATATAGGGAGATTGAGTTTGAGGTTAGAGATCATATGTTTTTGAAAGTAGCTTCTTATAGGCATGTCTTGAGATTTGGCAAGAAAGGCAAGTTAACTCTGAGGTTTATTGGCCTTTATGATATTTTGAAGCAAGTGGATAGAATTGTTTACAAATTGGCTTTACCAACAAGTATGGATAGGATCTATAATATGTTTCATGCATCTTAATTGAGAAATTATATAGAAGATTCTTCTTATATATGGAAGATTCAAGATTTAGATTAGGTAGATGATCTGAGCCATTAAGAAAGACCAGTTCAAATTTTGGATCACAAAGTAAAAACCTTAAGAGTAACAAGATACTTTTAGTTAAAATATTATGAAAGAGTCAGAGACTCAAAGAGATTACCTAGGAGGTTAAGTCTGAGATTAGAGAGAGATACTTAGAGTTGTTCAGGAAATTCTTGGGATAAAATTTTGTCTAGGGGGTAGAGATGTAATATACTGAAGTTAGAATAGCTTTCTAAGCTTGAAATCAAGGTTAAAAAGGAGATTTTATAATTCAAGTCAGAGTTGAGAGGATTCAAGGGTAAAATAGTCATTTAGAAGCTATATGTGGCACATATATAAGTATTCTTAAGAGAATATTCCATGTATGGCATGAAAAGTAAAGGAAATCCAAGATTTCCTTGTCACACGACCATGTGCCTTAAGCGCACAATCGTACGTCATATGCGCGCTACCATATATATTAAGTTATTTTTCATTCTTGCTAGATTTTATTTCATTTATCAGCTTTCCTTCTTCTTCTCTTTCCCTAGTAAACCTTAGAGCAACTTTAAGTGATCAACAAGCAACTATAAATTAGATTAGAGATCCAGAACCTGTTAGAAAGAGAGATTCAATAGCCATGGCTAAAGGTAAGTGTTTCCTTACCTCTTTCACTATGTTTCATAACATGTTTCTTCTGTTATTGAGTTCTTAAAGATGCTTATTATATGTTTGATGCTTGTTTAGCATGTTTGAGTATGGGGATAATGATTTAGAAGCTTATTCATGAAGGATAGTTGAGAATCTTGGTATGTGTATGTGTATGGATGTTCTAATGCTTAATTTGATGTGAAAGTATGAGTTTAGTTAAGTTTGATAAAATAAGCATGTTTATGGTTGTTGTATGAAGTTGGTAATATGGTTGGATTGAGATTTGTTATGGTTTGGGATAAAATAGCAAAGACTTTTGGGTTTTAGATGTGTATTACAAAATTTGAGTTGAGAGCATAACCATATACTTGTATATGCATGACTGTATAGCCTTATTTTTGTAATATCACGATCATGTACATAATCATGCATGCCTAGAAAACCTGAAGACACTATCATGCAAGTAAAAAGAATGAACATATGTTTATCCTTAATTATAGACATCTGTGTAAGCAGAACACTAGAGTGTTAGTTGAGTCACTACATGCCCATTTAAGCATAAGACACACCCATGCATGATTATGCATATTATAATACATGCTTGTGTAGTAGGCCGAAAAGTTGTAAGAGAACTTTAAAAGCTAGCATGACCAAATGCATAACTTCATGCACGACCCGTGCATCTTCTTGCATGATTGTATGTCATCTAATACACGACCATGCGCTTTGGCCAAATGCATAAAATAGATTCTTAATCATCCCTAAGTTATTTTAAGCTTCAAAACTTAATAATATTACGAGAAAACAAGATATCAATCATGATTAGCATCATATAGCATGACATGACATACTAGTGTTTTTAGAAAGAGATCTAAGGATTCAATAACATGTCTTAAAGTATAAAATATATGATACTCCAGACATCAGTTAGGGTTGAAAACGAAGGGACACATGTGAGTTCGTACACCCATTAGAAAGGAAAACTAGTACTTGTTAGAGAGCACATAGTCATGACCAAACTCATTAAAGAGAGTCCTAGTTGTGCATTAGTTGATTTTAGTATAATTGGACTCAAATGAATAAGGTGTCGAATCCCTATATTCATCAATCGGCTAGCATAATAGTTAATTTCAGATATAATATTTTCAAATACAGCTTTTAGGTATATACTATATGTATATATTCAAGATCTTCGAATCATAGCTATGATTTTCAGAAAATGTCTATAGAAAAACAAAACCAAAGGTAAATTTTTATAATTTTAGCATTAACATGACATTAACATGCTCACATCATGTCATGTATAGCATTCCTGAGAATTAACACTAAACAACGACAAATCTATAACAAATAATAGTAGTATTACAATAAAAAGAGAACAAAAAGAACATTAAGCTAATTATAGCGTGAGAAGTCACGAAAAGTGATTAAGATAGAAACCTGCTTATGATTAAATATTAGAAATGCTTACTAAGTGATTTTATCACTCACCCTTCTCTGATTTCCTTTCTTACAAGTTAGTGATTTATTAAGCTTGAGTTGGATACAAAAAGGCTAGGAGTTTTGGGATACTACTTAGTAGCAGATAGCATGTTAGTGGCTCGCATGCTTTTGTATTATTTATAATCATGCATATGTGTATATTATACATTATAAAAGTAGTATATGTACATTATATCTTATAAAATAAGATGTCTAGTGGTTTTCAACATATGTACAGTATTTTCTACACAATATTACTGTTATTGTGTGTTTGAGGCTTCCACATATATGTTTTAAAATTCAGCAACAGTTTTCTCTGTAAGAATTTCTACTATAGGTTAATAATGATTAGTATAATAATAATAATAAACAGTAGTATATTGTGACTTATAGTAGGGGGCCTCCTACAATTGTACACCATGCTACACAGTTATGTGTCAATAGTACTTTATTTTAACCAAGTCAAATTAATATTTTGTCAAATACCTAAATTTTGTTAACTATTCAAAGGCACGATTATGCATGTGTAATATATACAGTTATATGACAAGGAAAACATAAATGGCAAATAGAATTGAATGAAAAGCCTAGAGAAGAAAGGTAATATTGAAAATCATGGTTGATGGATAGTTATACAAAAGATCATATGACAAGATTCACTTATTATGTGTCAATTCAAGTCAAACAAGGAAACTGATTAAAGAAGTGCACGCTTGATTATGTAGACCCCATATGAATGGAAAATCATTAACCAAGAAAATAGTTTGTCAAGGTTACTTATGGTTGATGATAGAGGGATATTGTGTATAGTTTGTGAAAAGATGTCATTTATGTCACGTCAATTGAGGTAAGACTTGCTACTTTTGTTTAGTCATTCTACCATGACCAAAAAGAGCATATGAATGAGTTTTTGGGCTATTAAAAAGTGAATAATGAGTTGTCACCTAATGTTTCCCTTAAAAAAATAATCGATGAAGAAAAACAACTTGTAGATCCCTTGTAATGAGCCTAACCATCCTAACCTATCTAATGGGAGGGTTTAAAGAGCTAGGTATGACAGTAGAAAGGTGTTAAACACTCATATTACCCGATCTAAAGGTTGGTCTCTACTAAGGTGATTTATTTGAATAGATTTTACCAAGTTTTATTAAATTCCCATTTATTAAAAACACAATGCAACTATTCTAATCATGCAAAGCAATTAAAATCATTAAATTACATCCATATAAAGCAATGAAAATATAATAAAAATTACATCCTTTCCATATGCACCCTTATACATGGAATTTGATCTAAAACAAGTCTAATAAAATACAACTTGTAAAATAAATGGATTAGACAAAACAATTAAATAAATAAATAATCCCAGCTTCTACCCATGAGAGGCCCCTACTCAGGGATTTTGCAGGTGTATCAATCTTTTCACCTTCGTCTCCAACATATTTTGTGCACATATTACAAAAACATAAAAGATAGAGAGTAGGATACATGCATTCAACGCAAATCAATTTTGTTAGTAATGCCAATTGTCATCAATAAACATAAACATAATCATCAATTATGAAATAAAATAGCACACAAATTCTAACAATGATTTCTAAAGAAAAAAGGTATGGGAATTCTAAGAATAATTCTAAGGAAATTTTGGCAAAGTTTCTCTAGAGTGTTTAACCAAAAGGTCCTAAACTAAAAATCCTAGCCCCTTTAAATAGTTTTCCTAAGGTATAGTTTACTAGTTAAAATCTAATTTCTGATATTAAAATTATCTTAATTAAAATTAAAATTATCCTAATTAATCAAATAAAAATCCTAATTAAGAAGAATATTAATTATATTTATTTAATTAAATTAATCTGGTTAAATTAAATTAATATAATTATCTTAATTAATTAAATTAATCTATCTTAAATTAATTAAAGAAATCTAATTATCCTAATTAATTAAATTATTAAATCTATTTATTTTTATTTGTCTTGAAGATTAAATCTAATTATCTAATTATCCTAATTATCATAATTGTTCTATTTAAATTTAATTATGATCTGATTATCATAATTATCCCAATTAAATCTAATTATCTAATTATCCCAATCATCATAATTATAATATTTAAATCTAATAATCTTAATTAAATCTAATTATCATAACTATCCTAATTAAATCTAATTATCATAATTACTCTAATTCAATCTAATTATCTAATTATAATAATTATGCTATTTAAATCTAATTATCACAATTATCCTAATTAAGTCTAATTATCCTAGTTATTATAATTAAATGAAACATTAATTAATTAAATTAACTATTCTAACTAAAATATCCTAATTAACTATCTAAAACCATGCATGGATGGTTGGTCATATGTGGAAGTTAGGCAACACATGAGTGTTTTCCTTCCATGTACAACTTGAGATTCGCTTCCAGCCACAATCTTAAATGGTAACTAAAAGAGTTAAATTTGATCCTAAGGCCACTTCTAAAGGAAACTAACTTAATGGGTGTTCCAAAGGTCCTAAATCCTAGGTTTAGTTACTCATACTAATTCCACTTTTTTGTTCTCAGTTCATTGTCCTCAATATATTAATTTGAAGTCACACATGGAAACTATTGTAGGTTATCATCAAGAAAAACCTAGTTAGGTCAAAATGAGATGTCTACAAAGTGCATGCCGACTTTAATCATATATTACCATTAAAATTATTTAACATGATTGCATTGCAGCCATTTTCAGCTTGGGGAATAGATATCATTGGGAAAGTCTCATCTATAACATTGAATAGGCATGAGTTTATTATAATAGCGATTGACTATTTTACTAAGTAGGGAGAAGCATAATTTTCCAAGTTTGTTGAATGCTAATTTATCAGTCGATATGGAATTCCCTAGGAAGTGGTTACCAATAACAGGGTTCAATTCAAAAAGATAGTAAAAGATTAGTTTCAAGAATGTTGGACCCTTGTGGATTTTGAATTGATATAAAACGTACATTAAAATATCTAATCGATCTATGCATATATCAAATATGACAAATAGGATCAAAGAGTTTATTTTTTGTAGAAATTATCTAACACATGACCATGCGTAATCAGACCGTACAATCATGTTATCTTTTGCTGCACTTCAAAATTAGCTTAAAAAAGACACATGACCATGTGTATGAGGCACACGGTTATATGTATAAGGCACACACCCACGTGATAAGACACATACCAGTGTGCATGAGGCATGCTCCCATGTGCATGAGACACACTCTCATGTGTCAAGAGAAAAATTTTTCACACACCCGTGTTGTGCTGCTATGTTAAATAAAGACAAATTAAAAGCATAAATAATACACGACTGTGTATTAGAAACACATGCCTATGCATAAAACAAAAATTCAATCGTGTGTTTCACGTGTGCTAACAGTATATGCATCCCATGCTAGCTCCCAGAATCTGAAAAGTCATGCATGAAAAAGTGACACACGACCATGTAAAGAAGACACACCCGTGTCAGCATACAAATTTGACCATTGGAAGTGTAGAATAAAGAAAGCACGATCATGCAAGAGAAGGACACACTTATGCAATTTTTCAGAAAGTCTCCATGGCTCTCAAGTCATCCTAATGGCTAATTCTTTCCAAATGCTATAAATTGGAGATGATTTGAAGACTCAAAAGAGAGAATCAAGCACATAGACTCTTATTTTTCATTCTCTTTTTCTTCTCCAAATTTTCTCTCATTAGAAACATATTGTAAATCATTTGAGAGATTTTGAGAGCTTATTGTTGTATCAGTCTTGTGAGGCAATTTGTTTGTAGTTTTTCCATAAACCCTTGGACACAATCCTGTAAAACTAGTGTAGGGCGTAATCCCTGTTAAAACTAAGTTAAGGACGCAATCCATTGTTTCAAAACTAGTATAAGAAAGGCAAAATCTCTTATATAAAAACTATTGTAACTTCAGGGTTGAAGTTAATGGAAGGAAATCTTCTAGTGAGGTTACTTGAAGTAGTAGATTTAAGAAGCGTGGAGAAGCTTCGAACCACTCTAAAATCAATTGAGTAATTTCTATCCCTTACTCTTTTATATTTACTTATTGTTATATATTATTTGTAAGACCCCGCCTGCTATATATTACTGGAGACCATATATATATATATATTTGAAATATATATTTACTATATATATATATATACTTAATATATGCTTAATATATAGTAGTAGGTCATACGCTGACTACTTACTAAAATTATGCAGAAGCTAGATTATAAATATGATGGGAAACTAAAACCCGTTGTATAATACCCTGAAATAAAACTCATGTTTATTATATAATAATAATATCTGAAAACATAGAAGATACTGTACAATCCGAATGCATAAGCAATACAAAGCATGCGAGCCACAAACATACTATCTATTGAAAACTAAACATATATACATACAAACATATATAACTGAAAACTTGGGTGAAAACCCACTCAAGCCATATCCCACACACCAGCCATCTCGTGCTCCAAGCTCAGCTCCCTGAAACACCAACCTGCAAGAAATGAAACTAAGGGGAATAAGTGACAAGTCACTCAGTAAGCATCTCCTACCTCTACCCTCGGGTAGGCTCTAGACTAAGCTGCTACTGACTAACTGCTATTTAGGTAAACTTAACTAAGTTTTTGATAGCCTAATAGTTTCTTCTAATCCTCTTTTGGCCTTTATTACTCTTCTTGTTTTTCTTATTAATTCTTTTGAGTTCTCTTAGGATTAGCTAAATTCTTTCATTTCTTTATTTCTGATGTATATCGTGCAGCATAATCTTTCTTTTATTTCTTATCTTACATGTTTCTGGTCATACTATCTGTATGTTTATCCATGTCATGTACTATGTATCATGGTATGCTAAAATCATGCTATTTACCCTTGGGCCTATTTACTGAAAACATCTTTCTGAAAACTGTTGTTAAGATCTAAGGATCCAAAATACTGAAAAAGCTGAATAAAACTATTTCTGAAATCTTTGTATCTGAAGATACCTCCTATACTGATTAGACTGATGAATATAGGGATTCGACATCTTGGGCAAGCGGGTTAAACCATACTAGCGAAGTGCTACTAAGTTTAAATGTCCTACCATACAAGTACTTTAACCAATAAGTTGAAATCTAACCAATCTGATCGAAGTCAGAAAGCTGAAATCCCATAGATGTCCCATCGAATTCACCCTTACTCACTAACCCAAACATCAGGCCTTAATGCTAAAAATTGATGCAAATAGAGCCCTTGATCCTTTTTCTGAAAAAACTGTTTAGCATGCTATGCTGAATGATGCTATTCATGCATGTTATCTTTTCAATTCTCTTTTCTTTCTTATTATAGCCTTTCTTATTGTTGTACTGTTTCTGTAACTTATTAAACTTATTAATAAGTTTTATGTTCTACTGTGTTTCTGTCAACTTTGTCTCTATTATCCTGTTTCTGTTTTGTTTCTATTAACTGTATTTGTTACTGTTTTCTAACCGTAACCTATCACTAGATTATGCTGTTTTAGTCTGTTGATGAGTTTTCGTACTGTTGTGAGATTAAAGTGTGATTCTGGAAAATACCTTACGTTTTTCTCTTTTCTCTCTTTTCTTTTCTTTTCTTCTTTCCTTTCTTTATGTTTTCTGCTTGTTTTCTCATTATTACAAGGCGCACGGGAGTGCACTATCGGACCTATGGGCATGCATGCAAATACGTGGGTCGTGTGTTAGTTGTGTAGCCTAACTATGCAAGGTTTTGGAATTCTAGCTAAAATCTCACATTAGGCTCACGCACGGTCGTGATTCTCAGGCGCACGGTCGTGACCCTCTCTAAAAGCTGATCATGCATGTCTCGCATACATCACCGTGACTTTACCAAAATCAAAATGCACGGGCGTGTGTGAACAAATGTACGGGTGTGCATTCAGCCCTATTTTGACACCCACGATCAAAACCTGCAAGATCACACCAAAACTCAACCCAAACTCATCAAACATCAAATTAAACATACAAGCATGCAACATACACTACTATTAAATTGAAAACATGCATCAATCACTGAAATAACCCAACCAAGGAAACACAAACCCAAGGAAACAGGAAAAAGGTAAAGGGATACTTACCTGGACCTGTTAAGATCTTTTATCTCTCTGTCTCCAGCTAAATCTTGTCTGGATTAGTTGCTAAAGCTGGATGATCTTCCTCTCAAAAGACTAAGGTTAGCTGAAGAGAAAGGGAAGGGAAAAGCTGGCTGAAACTGGTATAGAGAAAACATTGGTTTATATACCAGCAGGCATGTGCAGGCATACATAGCAAGATGCACAGGCGTGCATGGCGAGAAAAGGATGCACGAGTGTGTGTCTAAAGACGCACGGTCGTGCTCCTTCCACAAGCTGTATATAAAGCCAATAAAAGGCCACTCTACTCTCCTATCTCATTGAAATCGATTTCTAACCCCAAATCAGGGCCTAGAAAGACCATTCTAACCTCGGGCTATTACAATCTCCCTCTCTAATAAAAATTCTACCTCTAGAATTCCTCTTCTAAACTATCCTCTTAGGGGAAACTCTCTCTCTAGCTTAACTCTAGTTTCCCAAGCTCATATCTGACAACTTTTTTGAAGGCAAACTTGGGCTAGGCTACTCTTAACTCTTATTACTCTCTGGAAGCAAGCTGACAACCTTGGAAATCTTTAGTACTAGGCTTCTTCCTTTACTTCTGCTGCACACTCTGACTCACTTACCTTGAACCCTATCCTGATCTTCTGACTAAGTTGAATTGATATTTAATTGAAATATAGCATTTGAAAAGAAATACTGACCAAACTTACTGAACTGGATGGTTTTTGCCTCTTTCTACTGCCTCTGTACCACCTTTGACTAAGTTTGCTCTACCTCTCCTAAGTCTGAATCTATCTCTGGGTGGACTCACATCCCTTATAGTTAGACATTCTAAACTCCTATGTCTTGGCTGATGACATCTGAAACATATATCATGACCAGTTAAACACTCTCCTAGATATCTCCTCTTACACCTAACACACTCTTGCAAAAGAAACTGGGGCTGATATCTCTGTCTCTCCTCTTCTCTGACTAGTTACTTCTTCTTCTTGTCTTTCTTCCTTTCATAATATGGCTCTTTTTCTCGGTCTTCAGCTCTGTCTTTCTTTGATAATTTCTCAAATTTCTCCATCTTTTAGAGGTACATCTCTAATCTTAAAAATCTGCCCAAAGCATCATTAAACTTCTGGGGAGGAGAAGATCCTGTCATCACATCCCTTGCTATGGCATGATGTAGACCATGAACAAATTTCTACACTCTACCCAACTCTGATCCTATAAAATTGGAAACAAATCTGGCTAAAGCATTAAATCGGGTTGCATACTCTTTTACTTGACCCTTGAGTCAATTCAATGAATTCCTGAGCTTTGGCATGTACCATGTCTACGCTTTTGAACTCGTCATCAAATATCTGTCTGAACTCTGCCCAAGTCAAACTGTTTTCATTGACTGTTGTCTTCATGAGATTCCAATAAATCCTTGCTTCTCATCTAAGCATAAATACTGCATATTGACTTTTTTTCTATCTGACAGACTGAATAAACCCATGATGCTCTCTATCGCCTCTATCCAATCCTCTGTAGTGGTTGGATCTCTAGAACCACTAAACTTAGAAGGCTGATTATAGCATCCTAGATTCAGAAAAGCCCTTAGGGAAAGAGTTTTGGGGTTAGAAATGAAATCCAGATATAGATTGAGAGTCTAAAAAAATTCAGGGGTGAGTTAGTAAGTTTTCAGAGCTTGTGTGGCTTTCATGTGAATTCTTTTGGAAGGATGCAATCATGCGATTGAGTGGGAAATGAGTAATGCTCATTTTCCCATGTGCACGCCCGTGCACATTGGATGCACGCCCGTGCATGTGCTCATATATAAGTGAGTCGAGTGCATTAAGTCATCTTTTCTCACCCAACTTCCATTTTAGCAAGTTTCTCTCTTTCATTTCAGTTCCTCCCAACCTTAGAGAGGAAATCCAACCAGCCATAGCTCCTGATCAAGCTAGAGAGCAAAGAGATTAGTTGAAAGAGAAAGCTTTCAGAGGCAATGGTGCGAGGTAAGTGTTTGGTTACTTCTCCTTGAGTTTCCCAGCTTGTTTTGCTGAAATGTGTTACTTGGATGATTCCATTGCTTGTTGATGAGTTTGTGCATGCTTATTTGATGATGTTTGTGGCGTGAATTGATGAGATTTCCATCCTTGAACTTTGCATGCAAGCTTGATCATGTTTTAGTGAGAGAATTTCAAAGCTTCCATGGTAGATTCTTTGTGAGTTGATGCATGTTGAATTGGATGCTTCAAATGTGCTTATTGAGCTGCTGGGAATATGTGTTAGAGGTGAATTTGTGATTGAATGAGAATTGGTTGAGAATTTTACATTTTTCATATGGGTGTTCTTGTTGAAGAACAAGACACACGATCGTGTGCCTACATGGCACGGCCGTGTGCCTTTGATTTTCTAGGAACACGCCCGTGTGCACGCTGTGTGCATGGCCAGAATTCCAGACACACACCCGTGTGTCTTGAGGGACACGCTCATGTGTAAGCTTTCAATGAGAAATTATCCAGAATTTCAGTAGCTTGCACGACCAGACGCACGACCAGTGCACGACCCCGTGCGTCTGGGCACACGCCCGTGTGTCCATGACATGCACGCCCGTGTGTGAGCCATGCACACCCGTGTACCTTGCCCACACGCCCGTGCATCAGCAGATTTTCAGAAAAAGAGTATAATCTTATTTATAAAGCATGAGAGATTCATTTAATGGCTAAAATGCTTCAGATAAGCACCAGATAAACATGAATTCAGATAATAAAGTTGCATATGCATACCATAGCATGAGATACAGCATGAGAGAGGATCAAAGGATCTGAATTCAGTAGTATTCAATATGCAGAACCTGATGTACGGGTAAGAGTAAGGGTGAACTCGAGGGGACATCTATGGGAATCAACTTTCTGACACCAGTCAGATTGTTCAGCATTCAGATTCAGCTTTCTGACACCAATCAGAATGTTTAGCATTCAGATTCAGCCTTCTGACACCAGTCAAATCGTACAGCACAGTATATTCAGCTTTCTAGCCAGTAGCTAGACTGTTCAGCCCACATGGCCAAGATGTCGAATCTCTGTGTTCAACAAGTCTGATCAGCACAGTAGGTACCTTCGGGTACATACAGATAAAAATATTCAGATGCATGCAACCATAGTATTTTCAGTTAGCATGGCATGACATACACATCATGACATGAATAATAATGATAACAGTAAATGAATGAGATTCAGACAATTAGTAAAGCAGTTTCAGATTTCAGTAAGCGCATAGATGTATGAATAGGGCTGAGGCCAGGTATGTATGTTATTGTGTGTTGCTTGCTTAGGTTGAGGGAAGTAAGGAGCGCTTACTGGGTGATCTTTATCACTCATCCCCTTCATTCTTCCACCCTTTTCAAGTGTTCGTGCTGTTTCGAGGAGCAAGTGGATCGAGGCTAGTAGGAGAGGGCCCACACCACGATCTCAGTATGTATTTTTAGTTTTGGACCTGTGTGGTCATATTGTAAATACTTTATGTAATCAGATGTACAGAAATAGTATGTATATAAGAAAAAGGCCATTGGGCCCATTGTACAGTTATGTATTTTCAGACAG
>JAJEJH010001791.1:0-17324 GCA_026122585.1 Anacardium occidentale
TATCTAAGTTAATTATATTGTTTTGCTTATTTATTAGGTGGGAATCAGATCTTGTAGAGGCAACAGTGAAACATATCTTGAAGATACTGAATCATGTGTATCCAAGTGATAACAAGGAGTTGGTTGGAGTACAATCAAGCATGAAGAAAATTGAATCTCTACTACGCATTGGGTCAAAAGACGTTTGCACAGTTGGAATTTGGGGAATGGGTGGTATAGGCAAGACAACTATCACAAAAGCCCTGTATGATGAAATTTGCTGTCAGTTTGAAGGTTCATACTTTGCTTTAAATGTTAGTGAAGAATCAGAAAGTCTTGATAGACTAACTCTCTTGCGACAAGAGCTTCTTACTTCCATATTAAAGGTTGGACCTTCTGATTCAGGATTCATCTTCACAAAACTAAGACTTTTTCATAAAAAGGTTCTTCTTGTTTTGGATGATGTGACTTCTTTAGAACAAATAAAATTTTTAATTGGAGATCTCAAGTGTTTGGGTTTTGGAAGTCGAATCATTATAACAACAAGGGATAGACAAGTGCTAAAAAATTATGGAGTAGATGATGATAATATTTACAAGGTTGATCCTTTATTTCATCATGAAGCTCTCCAGCTTTTTAGTCGGTGTGCCTTTCAGCAAAATCGTCCTGCAGTTGGTTATAATGAGTTGTCAAATAGAGTAATAAAATATGCTGAAGGAGTTCCATTAGCTCTTAAAGTATTGGGTTCATTTTTACGTGAGAAGACAGAAAGTGAATGGAAAAGTGCAATAAATAATCTGAAAGAAAGCCCTTGTAAGAATATCCAAATGGTCCTAAAAGTAAGTTATGATGGACTAGACAATTATGAGAAGAATATATTTCTGGATATTGCATGTTTCCTCAAAGGGGAGAGTAGAGATTTTGTAATAAAATTTTTGAACTCCAGTGGCTTATTCGCAGAGATTGGAATAAGTGTTCTCATTGATAGGTGTCTTATCACTGTTTCAAACAACATGATAACAATGCATGCTTTGCTTCAAGAAATGGGTTTGGGAATTGTCAAAAATGAATGCAATAGAGAACCTAGCAATTGCAGTCGTTTGTGGAATCATGCAGATATCCATCATGTGTTGAAAAATAATATGGTAAGAATCAAAGGCCTTTAATTTTATTATATGTGTCTGGTGAAACAGAAACTTGTATTAGTTCCACTTTTCTTTGGGCATCAACTTTTATGATAGTGCTTGGGTGGGTTTTTTAGAGATGTATTATTTTTAATTATTATGAAAAGAAGATAAACAAAGTAAAGACTTATATGCAGGCTTTCAAATATTTGATGCTAACTGATAATCTTTTTGTTGTTTGTAGGGGAGTAAAACACTTGAAGGCATATGTTTGGACATGTCCAAAATAACACACATAGATTTAAATCCACGTGCTTTTGCAGAGATGCCTAACTTGAGATTCTTGAAAGTATATAACTCCCATTGTGAAGAGAATAGTATTAATAAGCTGTGTGTTACCGAAGACCTTGAATTTGTTTCCGCTGAGCTAAGTTACCTCTGTTGGCATGGATGCCCATTGAAATTATTGCATTCAGATTTCTACTTAGAGAATCTTGTTGCTCTTGATATGCCTTACAGTAATATTCAACAACTTTGGACTGGTGACCAGGTATATGATAATATTTATATGGCATTCATCTGTTTTAGACTATTGAATATATCAGACATGCTAATTTGTGTGGTTATTTCTCACATTACAGGTTCTTTTTAATTTAAAAACTATCAACCTCAGTCATTCCAAGCATCTACAGGAAAGTCCAAATTTCTTTCTCACCCCAAATCTAGAGAGCTTGATTCTAGAAGACTGTTCAAGTTTGCTGGAGATTTCTTCATCTATTAGTTGTCTTGATAAACTTGTTATCTTGAACCTATGCCAGTGCAAAAGACTGCATAGTCTTCCAATGAGCCTCAACTCAAAATTTCTTAAGAAAGTTATACTTTCTTCCTGCTCAAATCTTGAGATGTTTCCAAGGATATCAGGTGATATAGAAGAGTTATTTTTAGATAAAACTGCAATAAAAGAATTGCCTCTATCTATCGGAAATCCATCCAGATTAGTGACACTGAATTGTAAAGACTGTTCAAGACTTGAGAGTTTACCCAGCAATATATCTAACCTGAAATCTCTTGAGCATCTTGATCTCTCTGGGTGTTCAAAACTTGATGGATTGCTGGACAGTTTGAGAAATTTAGAAGCTTTGAAGGTGCTGAAATTAGAGAAACTTGCTCAGAGAGAGGTTTCGTCATCCGTTGTATGTTTGCGCTTTCTAAAGGAACTAAATCTGACTGACTGTGGTATTGTAAAGTTACCTAGCAGTTTGGGTCAGTTATCAACACTGGAGAGTTTATTTCTCGGCAAAAACAATTTTGAAAGCATTCCAACAAGCATCTTAGACCTTCATAAGTTATCTTTGCTGGGCTTAAGCTATTGTCAGAGGCTGCAATCTTTGCCAGAGCTTCCAAGTCATTTACAATATGTAGATGCAAGCAGTTGTACATCACTAGAAGCAACATTTGGTTTATCAATTCTATTCCCAGCCATGTTGACAAAAGTTGGAGTTAGCTTCATCAATTGTTTCAAACTGGAACAAAATGCACTTATTGACGTTATAAAAGATATCCTATTGAAAATTGAGGGTGCCAAAATTGTAAGATCTGTCAATCACTTGCTAATTCCACTTGATGTTTATTTATTTTTTGTAAATAATTCTGTTGTTAAAGCTTGACAATGTAATGAATGATTTTTTCTTGATACAGGAATTGGTTCCAAGATCTTTTGCTTATATCTGTTTCCCTGGAAACCAAATCCCAGAGTGGTTTACCTTTAAAAGTATTGGAGCTTCTATCAGTTCAAATCGAAACCTAGGTAAATTCAATCCTAGATTAGTTAGTTTTGCTGTGTGTGCTGTTGTAGAGTTCCGAAACTGTCAAGATGATGGTCACGGGTTGATAGTCCGATGTGAGTGCAAGCTTGGGAATAGATTTGGTGAAGTGTTATTTTGCTTTGATAGTGGACACAATTGTATTGACTCAGAGCACATCTTCATGGGATATGATCTTCACATGTGTTCCTTCAATTGTGATGATAATCTATACATTGAAGATAATGAAATGAGCATTCAATTTTATGTTGAGGATTCGACTGGTAAACAGAGAGATTGTTGTGAGGTGAAAAAGTGCGGTTTTTATTTATTGTTTTATCAAGTGATTCTGGATGAAGATGATGAGGAGCAGGCTGTACCAGATGAAAGGAGGGACAAAGAACCACCTCTTAAGAAGATAAAGAGAGCTTTGCTGTAGGTCTCATTTGTTGTTTCGTTATGGAGCATCTCTAACTTTGAATGGTTTCATCAGAGCTTATGTATATATACATATGGTAAATTACTCAGTTCATCTGGGCCAATTAAATTATACATCTTCTCTTTGATTTAACTTTTTGCCGTACAAAAATAAAGGAGATTTATAGAAGTAAAAGTCAGGCGTTTAGTTTTCACAAAATATTTTTTTAGTAAAGAACAATATTAGTTATTTTTTTGCGTATAAAAAATGATACTGCTGTATGTATTGACAGAATGAAAACTGAGAAAACTCTGTTACTATTATTTCCATTTTGGTTAAATATTTGTAAGAGAAAAAAAGATAAAGAAATAAGATCCTTCAGTTAGAATTGTGTTAGATTCATTAATTTTGTTTACACAATGAAATGTAAGTTTAAGTTACACTGTAATTGGGTGATGTTATTTCGATTATGACTATAATGAAAATAGAAATATTACTTTCTTGATATGGTGAATGAAAATGTGTCTGCGTGTCTGTGTGTGGGTGCTCTTATATATATATATATATATATATATATATATATATATATATATATATATACTCACAAACACACACACATTCTTCATTGTGGCGGGCTTCATACTGCGTAGCCGTGGGATATGATTTCAAATAATTGTTCCTATTATAGAGTTTTAAGTTTAGTGAATACCATTACAATAAATGAATGACCAATTTTATCTTGCAAGGTAGAATAGGTTGGGGTTCATTTGTGGTATTAGCAGGGAATCCAAGAGATTGAAACTTCAAATTGTCTCCAAAGCAAACCCAAGTCCAGGTAAGTAACAAGATGCTCTCTGTTTTTATTTTTTGCATATCAAGTTAATTTGATGAGCTTCATGAGATCTCATTTTGCTTGGACGTGTATATATATATATATAGTGAACACTCATTTTGTTTTTGCTTTAGGCCTCAAACTAGTTTAGTCCTTTGTGTGTGATATGTTTGGGCTTTTAGTACTGAATCATTTTGAGTGGTCAAATTTATTAGTCTAATAATAATTTTTATGAACATATATTTCTTTTAAACTAGTATTTATCAAATATGACATTTATTCGTTTACTATGCCAAATATATGGAAAATATATATTTTTAATTCCACAAAGCCTTCATTTTTCCCCTAAATCTATAATTTGAATTTTGTGAGGGATCATAATTGAATTTTTTTAAGATAGAATCCAACAATGGAAATAAAATAATAATGAATATTCTACTATGTTAGGCTATGTTTGGAGAAGGGATCAAAGGGTCCCTTTATTTGAATTTATTTTTTTGGGAATGGGTTGGAAAATCTAAACCCCAGGATCGGGGAATATTTTCTATATTAATGTGTATTATATTATTAGACCAAAATTATAAAGTTACTTTATAAGTATTGTAAAATAAATAATATTTATAAATATTAAAATTAAATTAAAATATATTTAATTAATTGAATGGATATTTAAGTATTAATACGAATATTATTTAGTATTAATTTCTCATTGGCTAAGAAAGATTTTATTGATTTCATTTGTTAATTATTGTACACAATAACAATGGTAACTAATTTATGGATAAAAAAATACATTTCTTTTTTTTTTCAAAACTAATATAACTTTATTTCAGCTCTATACTGGGAAACTGAACAATTTTGGGGCTTCATTGTTTATCAATTGTCACATTTTCATGCTCAAATACTTACGCTTTTGAATTCGCAAGTTTAAAACAAGTATATGTGAGTCAATGCCCTAATTTGCAGATCTTTTTCCAATTAGGTTGAGGGTGTCTATCGAATTGCTTCGAAGAACCTTAGTGCAAAGGTCGGTTCAATATTGAAATAGCCCTAAAGATGGAAACATATTGATGAATGATATCATAGGCTGATATGATCTTAAAAAATTTTTTAGGATAATGATAATTCATTCTTATTAGATGCAATAGTGTGAGAAAGAAGGTTTCCAACATTTTTAGAGCCAAATTCTGGCGATTGTAGTTGTGATATTACTAGTAAACCATTGGTGAGCCGTCAGAACTTACACTATTAGATACTAACGAATATTTACCAAATTGCTTTCAAAACTTACACCATTAAATATTTTAACAGTAATTCTTTTTCTTTTTTACTGTCCCATTTCTATTTCATCCTACAAATTAATTGACACTGAAGATATCGTCAATGAAGTAGAAAATCGTATCAATCGGTGTGATTGTCAACTAAAATTATATTAATGATGTTATTTTGTAATGAAATGACACTCAATTATGTGTTTTTTGATACTGTTTATGACAAATAATTTTGAATTTATTTTTGACAAATTTAAATTGAATAAACTAAAAATAAGAAGTGAAATAATTTTTAATAAAATTTTGGGGTAAACATTACTTAGCATGAAGCCTTTCTTTGTCTTTTCAACTTTTTTATAAAAATTTAATAGATTTTTTAAAAAATTTAAGAGGCAAGTGAGAAAATGATTTTTTCAAACTTATAAGGTGTAAAATTAAGTTCATCATACCTTGGTGGCCACTTGTTCCCACCCAAGCTTTCCTTAAATAACAAATTTGTACTAAAACTTTTAAAGCCAAATATCCATCTTTAACGAAAGTCAACCGCTAAATTTAACTGATCAAAAAAGTATTTATATTTTTTTAATTAAAAATTAAAAGAATAATAAAATTAATTTTATAAAAATAATTAAAATATGAAATAATGTTAAATAATATTAAAAAATTAAAATTTTAGCAATAATTATAAAAATTTAATAAAAAAATAAAAATATCATTTGGTTTGATTGGCTGCCTCGATTGCAAAGATAGTCAGATATAATTACTAAAGATTTAGTCACCTCTATGAGTGAACATGGTTAAAAATAGTTGATTTTAAGTATACTGACAATTTGGTAGAAGTGATCAGATTCAACCACTAATCTTACCAAGTGTAGCTGTTTCTGGCCACTTGGTTAGATTAACGATGACTTATCAACGCTGATTTTTTATTTTTTATTTTATAAATATTATTATTATTATGTTAATATTTTTTATTAAAATTTATTTTAATATTATATTTTTTATTGAAGGGTATTTAAGTTATGTCATTAAAAATATTAATAAAATTGAAAAGAATTTAGTTAATAAGTGGGTATTTAATTTTTTAAAAATTGTTGAGTAAGAAATTATCTTTCAAGGAAGCCTTGGGTGGGAAAATCGTTTAGCCTTATCTTATTTACTAAGTCAAAAGATATTCTCACCTAATATTTGATGAAATTGATAATTTTTATCTTTTAAATTTAAAAAATTCAAAGTTTTTTTCACATGCAATAAAAAGATAATGAATTAAACAAATAGACAGTGTGATAAGTGAAAAGAGAACTAACCAAGAAATGAGAGATTAGCTAGAGTTGGGGCGTGCTCAAAATAATCTGAAAGTTTCAATCTCTTGCGTCGCTGTTCGTCTTCCTCCACCTCCTCGCGAGTAACTGCAACTTCCGCAGGATTCTGTATATCCTCACAACGCAACAAACGAAATCCACACATCTTCACCTCACAAACATGGATATCTACACAATTTCCATTTGCATCCATAACATAAAACTGGATGGTCATCTCATCCTTGTTACAGGTTCTTGCATCATACTTGAGGAAATCATAACCAAGGAAAACATGATCTTTGTTTACATTGAGGGGGCCAGCTTCACATTCCCAACTCTTCAAGCTGCCACTATGAAGTATGGTTGTGCCATCTTTGCATTCATAAAATATTTCCAATCCGTTGCTCTTATTTTCATAGTTACGAAACTCTACAAGAGCGCTCACAGCAAAACTGAGAAAAATCCAATTGGACAGCCTTTGTGGGAGCTTGACAGTTACAGAAGTTCCCTTGTTTTGATGAGTAAATTCAAAACACTCTGGGATTTCAGTTCCAGGGAAACAGATACAAGCTCGTGTTTGACAACAAAGTTTCTGTGCCAATAAGTCACCAATATCTTGACATGAGACATTCTTTTTTGAAGAAGAAATTAATTAAACGAGTGAGAAAGACTGTACCTTAAATTCCTCTAAAACAACTTTAATATTGCGTTGAAGTGCATTTTGATCCAGATTGAAGCAGTTGCTTAAGTTAACTCTCACGGATTTCTTGTTTAGGCATAGAAATGACACGGCTGATGATGCTTCCATTAACTGGCAGCTGTGAGAATCTATAGATTGTAAACTACTTGGAAGCTCAGGAAAGGATTGAAGCTTCTTACCGCTGCCTAATTCAAGATGCAATAACTTAGATAGCTCTCTGAAGCACAATGGAATCTTCTCAACCTCTCCTGAGTCGTCAGACATTGATCAATCAAGTTCGGAACAGCCTGAGAGAAGAAGATGTTCTAGAGATTCCAGTTCACAAATATTTCTCGGGAGACTCTCAAGGTTTATGCAGTGCCTCAGATTCAAGAAAAGAAGCTTCTTTAGGTGCTTAATAGTAGAGGAAATCTGATGCAAATTCCTACATCCTTCTAGAATCAATCTCTCCAGACTGGGGAAGCATGAGAAATCAGGGATGTTTACATGCTTGGAGTGACTAAGATTAAGACATTTTAGGCTATCAAAACAATGTAACAAACAAAATAAGGAATGGATCACATTATTAATAACAATGACATTAGGACATTTCTAATTATCTCAATAATTATAATTTCTTAAAGATGTAGATTTTATTAAAGGATTAATCTAGTTATAAAATCTAGTAATTTATTAAACATATATTTTTAATGAAATAATATATTTTGACTCTAAACTATGCTAAATTATATAAAACTTCAGAGTCCAGTATTTAATAGTAAGATTTGACAGTTTAATTTAATCAAATTAGACCATGATATATGGTGCTAGACATACTATAGTGTATTCTGACTATTTTTATCCTGGTTATTTTTCACTTAGTGGAACCAAATCAAGCTATGTGATTTTATATTTGAATCTATCCTTTAAACAAAATCTTAACATTTTGGAATTAAAATTAGCAAGATTGATTACATGTGGGAATATCTCAATATAAGTTATAACAAATATATCTTCAAGTAAATGTCAACATATACCTTAGCATTAGGCCACTGTGTTTCCACTTCGGTAAGAGACATGTCAAGTGCAACAGGGCCATTGGTGTCAAATTTTGATTGCAATAAATCCAATTTACATTCATGCCAACAGAGGTACCTTAGTTCATCAAAATCAAACTCAAGGCCTTTGGGAACAAACACCATAATATTCTTTCCACAGTGTGGGTTATGTAGTTTGAACAATCTCAAGTTATGCATCTCTCCAAAACCTTCAATTATTAAAGGTTTTTCTCCTAATTCAGCCATGTTCAAACATATGCCTTTGACTGCTTTAGTTCCCTAATAAACAAGAAAAAAGGATAAGTTAACATCCAACATTTTATGTATACATGTACATACATTCATACATATATATATATATAAATGTTCTCTAGTCAAGATTATTATGACATAATTATATCTGGACCATACATATTTACCAATGAATCTGTAAATGTAAAATTATTATTTGTTCAATAAATAGATCTAGTGATATTTAAGCATGATCTTAATATAAGTATGTTATGATGGTCCTGATTAGAGAATTTGTCTATGCATATTCATACAATTATAAAACTGAAAATGATATTTTCTAAAGTAATTTTCCACTAGATCTTGATAACTCTTACCGTATTGCGTCTCATCATAGAGGAGATATGATTCCACAAACGACTACGTTCCTCTGTGTATTTAGACTCTTGATGAACAATTTCCCGAGCCATTTCTTGGAACAAATCATTCACTACTATCTTGTCATTAGATGTAGTACCTATAAGACAGTTGGCAACAAGACAATATAAGTCGGACTTGCTCCTACACCCATAATTGGCAATCAAGTAATTCAATACAACATCTTTACTATCCCACTTGAAGAAACATGCAACATCAAGAAATATATCCTTCTGATCACTGTGTCCATCTAGTTCATTGTAACTTACTTGTAGCTCCTTTTGAATTCCTTCAAGGGCGCTTACTTGTAGTTTATCTATTGCACTTTTCCAAACATCTAAGTCGTCATTCCATTTCGATAAATATTCACATTTTATCAAAGCTAACGAAACACCATTAGCATATTTAACTACCTTATCCGACAAAGAACGATAATCTGAAATGGGTTTCTTTCTTTTAAAGGCATGCCAACTGAAAAGTTCAAGAGCTTCAGAATCTGATAATCCCTCAACCTTGTATTTATTATTGGTAAGCACATTATAATTTTTAAGCACTCGATTATCCCTTGTTAAAATAATTCGACTTCCAAAACCCAAGTCATTTACCAAATTACCAATTCGAGATTTTATTTGATCTATCAAAGTGATATCATCTAGAATAATAAGAACTTTTTTTTTATCTAGATTTTGAGTTGTCAAGGTCAATTCTTTATTGGGATTGAATCTTAATTCTTTCCCAATGTTTTTAACGAAGAAAGAATTCTGAAATTGATTCTTGATACTTTTAAATATAGCCTAAGCTACAGTAGTTTTTCCTATACCACTCATTCCCTAAATCCCAACAATACGAAGTTTGTCTTCTGATCCATTTATAGTTCTAGGTAACCACTTACACTTATCGTTTTCCCCAAACGCTCACCACCTGTGCTAAATACTAGTCGCTCACATACTATTGACCGTTACTTTTTCCATTAAAGTTAATGAAAAACCTAATGGAAAACATTGTTCCTCTAATAGTTATTAATTTTTATAGAAAAGGTGATGGATTTACAGTTGACTGGTCTTGACTTTGTCTTTGCAAACTTTTTTTGATGAGTAAATTGTTTCATGTGTCATCGGTAATTTTTTTCAAAGAATTTTGCTAAGTCACTATGAAGGTGAATTGAGGTACAGTAACACCCACAACTTTTGGATCACATTCATAGTGTTATCATATATAGACATAAGAATGAACATCTAAGAGAGATTTACAGAGGCCTAGTATAGCCTTTCTCGAGAAACTTGCTTTGACCACTTTTTAGACCTTGAAAAGCAATGATTTAGTGTAGTGCGCATCCACTTAGTTCTATTTTGACAAGTGAATCGATGTGATCTAGATGTCAAGTTTTGGTTTCAATTAAATATGGTTGATGCATTATTCGGGCTCATAGAGTTTACTTATGGTTGATGTGCTATTTGGGCTCATAGAGTTTACTTAGATGATGGGGTTATATTTTAGAAATGACATCAACATGGAATTGTATGTTGCGATGTCTTTAGATCCATGCCTTCGATGATGATACTTTATACGCTGTGAACACATTACTTATATGGATTTGCATGCAGTTTTATAGTCAAGATCATAGGGCTCCAATGATAAGGATGATATGAAGTTCACAGTTCTTTATTTTTCACATTAGTGTATGATGGGCACTAATAATCATAAGACAGTTCATAATCTCTCTTAGATGTTCATTCTTATGTCTATATATGATAACACTATGAATGTGATCCAAAAGTTATGGGTGTTACTATACCTCAATTCACCTTCATAGTGACTTAGCAAAATTCTTTGAAAAAAATTACCGATGACACATGAAACAATTTACTCATCAAAAAAAGTTTGCAAAGACAAAGTCAAGACCAGTCAACTGTAAATCCATCACCTTTTCTATAAAAATTAACAACTATTAGAGGAACAATGTTTTCCATTAGGTTTTTCATTAACTTTAATGGAAAAAGTAACGGTCAATAGTATGTGAGCGACTAGTATTTAGCACAGGTGGTGAGCGTTTGGGGAAAACGATAAGTGTAAGTGGTTACCTAGAACTATAAATGGATTAGAAGACAAACTTCGTATTGTTGGGATTTGGGGAATGAGTGGTATAGGAAAAACTACTGTAGCTTGGGCTATATTTAAAAGTATTAAGAATCAATTTCAGAATTCTTTCTTCGTTAAAAACATTGGGAAAGAATTAAGATTCAATCCCAATAAAGAATTGACCTTGACAACTCGAAATCTAGATAAAAAAAAAGTTCTTATTATTCTAGATGATGTCACTTCGATAGATCAAATAAAATCTCGAATTGGTAATTTGGTAAATGACTTGGGTTTTGGAAGTCGAATTATTTTAACAAGGGATAATCGAGTGCTTAAAAATTATAATGTGCTTACCAATAATAAATACAAGGTTGAGGGATTATCAGATTCTGAAGCTCTTGAACTTTTCAGTTGGCATGCCTTTAAAAGAAAGAAACCCATTTCAGATTATCGTTCTTTGTCGGATAAGGTAGTTAAATATGCTAATGGTGTTTCGTTAGCTTTGATAAAATGTGAATATTTATCGAAATGGAATGACGACTTAGATGTTTGGAAAAGTGCAATAGATAAACTACAAGTAAGCGCCCTTGAAGGAATTCAAAAGGAGCTACAAGTAAGTTACAATGAACTAGATGGACACAGTGATCAGAAGGATATATTTCTTGATGTTGCATGTTTCTTCAAGTGGGATAGTAAAGATGTTGTATTGAATTACTTGATTGCCAATTATGGGTGTAGGAGCAAGTCCGACTTATATTGTCTTGTTGCCAACTGTCTTATAGGTACTACATCTAATGACAAGATAGTAGTGAATGATTTGTTCCAAGAAATGGCTCGGGAAATTGTTCATCAAGAGTCTAAATACACAGAGGAACGTAGTCGTTTGTGGAATCATATCTCCTCTATGATGAGACGCAATACGGTAAGAGTTATCAAGATCTAGTGGAAAATTACTTTAGAAAATATCATTTTCAGTTTTATAATTGTATGAATATGCATAGACAAATTCTCTAATCAGGACCATCATAACATACTTATATTAAGATCATGCTTAAATATCACTAGATCTATTTATTGAACAAATAATAATTTTACATTTACAGATTCATTGGTAAATATGTATGGTCCAGATATAATTATGTCATAATAATCTTGACTAGAGAACATTTATATATATATATATGTATGAATGTATGTACATGTATACATAAAATGTTGGATGTTAACTTATCCTTTTTTCTTGTTTATTAGGGAACTAAAGCAGTCAAAGGCATATGTTTGAACATGGCTGAATTAGGAGAAAAACCTTTAATAATTGAAGGTTTTGGAGAGATGCATAACTTGAGATTGTTCAAACTACATAACCCACACTGTGGAAAGAATATTATGGTGTTTGTTCCGAAAGGCCTTGAGTTTGATTTTGATGAACTAAGGTACCTCTGTTGGCATGAATGTAAATTGGATTTATTGCAATCAAAATTTGACACCAATTGCCCTGTTGCACTTGACATGTCTCTTACCGAAGTGGAAACACAGTGGCCTAATGCTAAGGTATATGTTGACATTTACTTGAAGATATATTTGTTATAACTTATATTGAGATATTCCCACATGTAATCAATCTTGCTAATTTTAATTCCAAAATGTTAAGATTTTGTTTAAAGGATAGATTCAAATATAAAATCACATAGCTTGATTTGGTTCCACTAAGTGAAAAATAACCAGGATAAAAATAGTCAGAATACACTATAGTATGTCTAGCACCATATATCATGGTCTAATATGATTAAATTAAACTGTCAAATCTTACTATTATATAATTTAGCATCTGAAGTTTTATATAATTTAGCATAGTTTAGAGTCAAAATATATTATTTCATTAAAAATATATGTTTAATAAATTACTAGATTTTATAACTAGATTAATCCTTTAATAAAATCTACATCTTTAAGAAATTATAATTATTGAGATAATTAGAAATGTCCTAATGTCATTGTTATTAATAATGTGATCCATTCCTTATTTTGTTTGTTACATTGTTTTGATAGCCTAAAATGTCTTAATCTTAGTCACTCCAAGCATGTAAACATCCCTGATTTCTCATGCTTCCCCAGTCTGGAGAGATTGATTCTAGAAGGATGTAGGAATTTGCATCAGATTTCCTCTACTATTAAGCACCTAAAGAAGCTTCTTTTCTTGAATCTGAGGCACTGCGTAAACCTTGAGAGCCTCCCGAGAAATATTTGTGAACTGGAATCTCTAGAACATCTTCTTCTCTCAGGCTGTTCCGAACTTGATTGATCAATGTCTGACGACTCAGGAGAGGTTGAGAAGATTCCATTGTGCTTCAGAGAGCTATCTAAGTTATTGCATCTTGAATTAGGCAGCGGTAAGAAGCTTCAATCCTTTCCTGAGCTTCCAAGTAGTTTACAATCTATAGATTCTCACGGCTGCCAGTTAATGGAAGCATCATCAGCCCTGTCAATTCTATGCCTAAACAAGAAATCCGTGAGAGTTAACTTAAGCAACTGCTTCAATCTGGATCAAAATGCACTTCAACGCAATATTAAAGTTGTTTTAGAGGAATTTAAGGTACAGTCTTTCTCACTCGTTTAATTAATTTCTTCTTCAAAAAAGAATGTCTCATGTCAAGATATTGGTGACTTATTGGCACAGAAACTTTGTTGTCAAACACGAGCTTGTATCTGTTTCCCTGGAACTGAAATCCCAGAGTGTTTTGAATTTACTCATCAAAACAAGGGAACTTCTGTAACTGTCAAGCTCCCACAAAGGCTGTCCAATTGGATTTTTCTCAGTTTTGCTGTGAGCGCTCTTGTAGAGTTTCGTAACTATGAAAATAAGAGCAACGGATTGGAAATATTTTATGAATGCAAAGATGGCACAACCATACTTCATAGTGGCAGCTTGAAGAGTTGGGAATGTGAAGCTGGCCCCCTCAATGTAAACAAAGATCATGTTTTCCTTGGTTATGATTTCCTCAAGTATGATGCAAGAACCTGTAACAAGGATGAGATGACCATCCAGTTTTATGTTATGGATGCAAATGGAAATTATGTAGATATCCATGTTTGTGAGGTGAAGATGTGTGGATTTCGTTTGTTGCGTTGTGAGGATATACAGAATCCTGCGGAAGTTGCAGTTACTCGCGAGGAGGTGGAGGAAGACGAACAGCGACGCAAGAGATTGAAACTTTCAGATTATTTTGAGCACGACCCCAACTCAAGGTAATTGATAACATCCTTTCTTGCATATAATGTACCGTGGTTCGCTAAATATTTTAAATACACAATTTTCATTTTCTCTTTTTAATCTCATACTTTTTTCCGAGTTTACAAGGTAAAAATGATAAAATATCACAATTTTTTTTGCCTGAAATTTTTATTGAAAGTTAATCAATCTTATTAAATTTATATTTTAAAAAAATTATATATGCAATTATGCTAAATACTAACTTAAATATAATGATGATAAATCCACATAATCTTCCTTTTCATAAAACAAGACGAACGTTCACAGTATATATCTTCATTACTTGATTAGTTCTCTTTTTACTTACCACACTGTCTATTTGTTTGGTCAATTATCTTTTTATTACATATGAATAAAAATTTAATTTTTTCAAATTTAAAAATAAAAATTATCATTTCATCAAATATTATGTGGGAATAATTATTTGATTTAATAAATAAGATAAACCTTATTGAAAGGCCAAATGACAATTACCTATTAAGGAATGATGAAATTAATTTCGCACCATATAAATTTTAAAAAATCATTTTCTCACTTTCCTGTTAAATTTATTAGAAAATATATTAAATTACTATAAAAAAGTTGAAAAGATAAAAAAAAGAGCTTCATGCTAAATAATGTTTACCCCAAAATTTTATTAAATATTATTTCACTTCTCATTTTCATTACATTCAATTTAAAATAATAAAAAAATAAATTCAAACTTATTTGTCATAAATGATGTTGAAAAACACCCCATTTAGTGTTATGTCATTAAAAAAAATAACACTATTAATACAATTTTAGTTAACAATTATACTGATTGATGTGATATTCTCCTTTATTAACGATGTTATCACTGTTAATTAAATTATTAATTAACCGTGTAAATATTCATTAGTATCTAACTATGTAAGTTCTAACAGCTCAATAATAGTTTACTAGTAATATCAAAAACCAGTTGAGAAATTATAAAAAAGAATACGTAGACAACAACCTTAATGATATTTGAAATTGGGAAAAAAGCCATATGAACAAAAACTCTAATTAAGTTTGAAATTAGGGTAGGGAAAATAGGTACAAATAAAAATCTTAATTGAACCTACTTAAACAATGTTATTTATTTGAAGTTATGGGATTTTGAGTGTAGCAGGATTGTTTAAAACCAATGGTGAAGTCAAGTGTTCTAGATATGCGAGCAGAGGAGGGCAAGATCTTGCGTTTGTGTACACTGCATTCCATAGTGAAAAAAGGTTAAAAGCTAAGTTCATAAAGAGTTTGGTTTTGATGCGATTTAGTTCGAAGCAAGGACTTCTATATAAGGCTTGCTTTAAGTTCTAAAATATTTGGACTGTCATTTGATTTCCCTTCTTTCTTTTCTTTACTCTGCTTGCAGTGTTATCACTTATAACTACAAGATTTAAATTTCTGCTGAAAGATGTGATTCAATTCTTTAAAGTACTTGATTCTCTATTTTTATGTTTTGTTTTCCTTATCTTTGAGAAATGCTGAGTGTGTGTTCATCTATATTTTTGTTTTCATTTTCTTGGAATAGAGAAAACCGTTAAAAAAATTCAAATAATCATAAAAATAAAAAAAAAAATCACAGTGGAATAATAATTTTCTATCTTTGTGCAATCAAATGAGTAATAGTAATAAAATAATAAATAATCAAAACAATAATAATCAACCATATCTACAAAGACATAATTTTTAATGTGATAAATTTCATAAAGTGAAGGTAAAAAACTACAAAACCTAGTTCAAAAAAAAAAAATTTTATTAATAAAATTAATGAGTACAATAAGTTCTTTTTTAGATTACCCAGAGGCTAATAACATTAATGGTATTACTAATAAAGGCAGATTTCAACAAATAAACCTAAACTGAAATAAAAAAGGAGCAAATCAAGTGAATATGTCAAAACTACTCAAAGAAGAAGACAAAGAACGATCAACTTCGATCACCTTATAGAACTCGTTATTATGAACAACATACTAAAATTTCATTACGATTAAACAAAAATAGGTCGTCCGATCAAGGCAAAAACCAAACTGTACTAATGAACTCATGACTAAAAACAAAGACATATTCCTTTTCTTTTCATGCAAGTCTCACTAAAAAGCAATATGCCCATTTAACTCTTTATTTTGTTACAACACACACATTAACTTGGGCCAATTCTTTTTTAATACATTTACTTGGTTGGCCTGCTTGCTATAGGACCTACCAAACCTACAAATCTCCTCTTGACACACAAGTGGGAAATTTAGTCATACCTGCTATCTTTTTACAAGTAACAAGTTTCTTCATGGGTAAAGCTTTAGTCATCACGTCAGAGCCATTATCATCAGTGCATACCTTTCCAAGTTGAAACAATTTCATCTCTAGTACATATTGAATCTAATGATACCTTACATCAATATGTTTTGACCTAGAGTGGGATGTCGAGTTCTTATTAAGATAAATATCACCTTGACTGTCACAAAAGAAAATATATTTCTTCTTCTCAAGACCTAACTCTTGTAGGAATTTTTTCGTTTACAAAAGTTCATTGTTGGCTTCACAAATTGCAATATATTCAGCCTCAGTGGAAGAGAAAGTAACACATTTTTGTAATTTAGATTATCAAGACACAACTCCTTTTACAAAAGTTTCAAATACCTAGAAGTAGACTTTTTAGAATCCATATCACCTGTCATGTTAGCATTTGAATATCCATTAGATACAAGTTTACCATTACAAAAACATAAACAAACATTTGAGGTACCTCTGGAATATTTTAAAATCCATTTTACTGCAGACTAGTGTTCCTTTCCAAGACTTGAGAGAAATCAACTAACGGTACCAACATGAACAATGTCATGCCTTGTACATACTACA
>JAJEJH010001792.1:0-17315 GCA_026122585.1 Anacardium occidentale
TTTATTATAAATTTTTATTAATAAGGATATTTTTGTCATTTCATAAAATGGATTAATGAAATTAGATAAAAATTAGATGAAGGGTGGGAATTTGAGCTTTTAAAAGTTAGTGGGTGGGATTTGTTCCCACCTCAAACTATGGGTGGGAATAAGTCCTTTGGCCATTATTTTATATATTGTTTGTGAACTTTGATGATCGCTACAATGATCAGCCATTTTATCGGCTTATTAGATACGGGAGCTTGGTACGGTTGTTCGGGTTTATTCAATTTGTTGGGTTTATTCAATTTGTAAAAATATCTTCTTTCTTTCTTTTTCATTTCTCCTATATATTAAGAGTTCTTTTACAGTTTCTATGCTTGATTTAAGGAAAAAAAATAGAATTGATTAAAAAATATGTTATATACATATTGCGTTTCTGCTAAATAATAATAAAAGGTTATTACCAAAACCAAATGTATAATCGTTTTTTTATAAAATTTCAACGAAGCTTTTAAAGAAGTAATTTATTATTATTATTATGTTTTTGTTTTTGTTTTTGTTTTATGCTTTTAGTACAATATTTCTGTCCAAAGTTTCACAAAAGTTGTTAGAGAATTGTAAATTGTGCTGGAAACGTGAAGGACCAATGAACCCTGCAACAAAAAATTATGTACATGAGCCAAAAAAAAAAAAATACAGAAACAAAAAAATGTCTTGTACTCTTTCAAAAGTTTCGGCGATTTATAATAATAACAGAACTCACATCTTTATATTACAAAATCCCCCCAAAAGGATAACTTTATAAAGTATGAGGCATAAATAATTGGCATATTGAAAGGGAGAAAGAAGAGGAGAAGATGAAGATGAAGATGAAGATGAATGAATTTAGGATTGAAAAAAACAGAGAAAAGAAGAAAATGGGGTCCATGCTCTAACAGGCTGTGCCTTGGAGAGGCTACAAAGCGTGCAAGTTAAGAATCCAGTGAATTAGGACTAAGTTAAAAAAAGATGCCGTCACTTCATTTGTCGTATAGATCTTTGTTTTTGTGTTCATACATGATTTTCTACTTTGAACATTTGGAGCCAATGAGATTGACACTTTTGGATCAAGGGTGTGTCATGTCTCCTCCATTTTCCATGGGAGTCAACACTCCATTTTATATCTTTTACGTAAGCCTCCTGTTTTCACATTAATCTAATTATTGTCAATATATTGATAACATTATTCATTCTTTGCTGCTAACATTTTGATTGTTGTTTAAGAGAGGAAATGTGCCATTAAGGTAGACCTTATGAAGGCCTATGATATGGTAAGTTGAGACTTTATTATTAAGTGCTTGAATGATCTTGGACTTCATCCTTACTTTATCCACTAGATCAAGCAGTGTATTACTTATCTCATGTTTTCCATTAGTATCAATGGGAAGCTTGAAAGGTTCTTCAAAAACTCTAAAGGCTTTAGGCAAGGTGACCCTTTATTCCCTTACCTCTTTGTGATTGGTATGGAAACTCTCCCTAGAATTATTGAGAAGAAAGTTGATAGAAGAGAGTTTCAGTATTACTAGAAATGTAAGGAAAATAAGATAACTCACCTTAGCATTGCGGACGATCTGATTCTTTTTTGTAAAGCCACTAAAAACTTGCTAAGGACATTCAAAAATGCCTTTGATGCTTTTAGTAAATAGTCGAGCCTAGTAGCTAATAAGGTCCTACTCAGTTCATATTTGGAAGGGTTAAGTAAAAAATATGTTGATCTCATATGTTCAGGTGAAGAGACTATTAAATAAAGGTTGTATTGGATACTTAGCCAATGTGATATAAAAGAGTTTGATTGGGTCGAGTATTGAAGAGTGCCAACAGTAAAGAAATTTCAGGACATTTTTCCAGATAAGTTGCCAAGACTGCCTTCAGAGAGGAAGTTAAAGTTTAACATTAAGCTACTCCCTAGTATAGCTCCAAACTCTGTATCAGATGGCTCCAGTTGAACTCCAAGAGTTAAAGAATCAATTATGAGAGCTAATTGATAAAAGATTTATCAGACTTAACTGTTCTCCTGAAGGTGCTCCCATTTTATTTGTAAAGAAGAAAGATGAGTCAATAAGGATATGCATTAACTATAGAGAGCTAAATAAAGTAACAGTGAAGAACAAATACCCTCTATCACGGATTGATGATTTATTTGATTAGTTAAAAAGAGTAGTTATATTTTCAAGGATTTATTTGAGGTCTAGGTATCATTAGGTAAGATAGCAGGCAAAGATATACCTAAGACTGCCTTAAGGATGAGATATGGCCACTACAAGTTTGTGGTAATGCATTTTGGGTTAACAAATGCTCCATCGGTGTTTATGGATATGATGAATCGAGTATCCTAAGACTGTCTAAATAAATTTGTTATTGTATTTATCAATGACATCTTAGTCTACTCGAAGAGTAGAGAGGAACATCATAAACATTTGATATTTGCACCTCAAAGGTTAAAGGATCATCAATTGTTTGCCAAATTAGCCATGTGTGAGTTTTGGCTTGATAGAGTGACTTTTTTTAGGCATGTTATAATAACAGATGGTATTTTTGTTAACCTTTGTAAGGTTAAAGTTGTTTTAAGCTAGCTAAGGTTGAGGACTGCCAAGGAATTGAGGAGTTTCTTAAGGTTGGCAAGTTACTACAAAAGGTTCATCGAGGGTTTCTTAAGTTTAGTAAGACCCTTAACTATTTTGACCTAGAAAGAGTTTGGTAAGGCCCTTAACTGTTTTAACCTAGAAAGAGGTTCCTTTTGTTTAGACTAAGGACTGTGAGACCAGATTCCAAGAATTAAAGTAGAGGCTGACTAATGCTAAATTCTTTGCACTACCTGGGGAGGAAGTAGAGTTTGATGATACTTCCCATCAGGAGATTAAAGTTGTATTAATGTAAGTTGGTAAGGTCATTGTCTATGCCTTCAAGCAATTGAGAGATCATAAGTTAAGATACCGTGCCCATGATTTGGAGCTAGCTATAGTTGTTTTCACCTTGAAAATTTATAGGTACTACCTTTACAAGGTGAAATGCAACATTTATTTCGATTATCAAACTTTGAAATATTTTTTCACCCAAAAAGAGCTTAATATGAGACAAATAAGATGGTTGGAATTGATTAAAGATTATAACTATGAAATTAAGTATCATCTTGGTAAAGTCAATGTGGTAGTAGATGCTTTGAGTAAGAGAATCACTTTATTGAGGATCTCTATCTAGAGGAAGCTATAGGATGAAATTATCAGATAAGAGATTAAGAAAGTAACTATAGGGTTCTTTAGACTTTAGATTATATCTTTTTTGTTTGATGAAATTAGAGTCAGCTAAATGTCAGACAGTTAGACTTAAGGTATGATTCAAATGATTTCAGATAGATTAATGCTTAATTTTAGAGTTAGGATAAGATCTTAAGATTCAGAGATAGGGTTTGTGTGCTAAAAGATTTAGAGTTGAGACAAAAAATTCTTGTTAGAAGCCCACATTACTGTGTATTCAGCTCATCTAGGAAGTATTAAGATGTATAAAGATCTCAAGAAGAGTTTTTAGTGGTCAAGGATGAAGAAAGACATAGCAGGCTTCATACCCAAATGTCTTATATGACAGTAGATTAAAGTAGAACATCAAATACCTTCAAGGCTATTGCATTTTTTGAGTATTCCTGAATGGAAATGGGAGGATGTTTCTATGGACTTCATTTTTGGTCTTCTTAGAGTTCAAAAAGGATATGACAATATTTAGGTGATCATAGATAGATAGAGTAAGTCAACTCATTTTCTAGCAATCAGATAAGGCAAGACTATGGATCAATTAGAACAGTTATACATCAAAGAGATTATTAGACTTCATAAGGTTCCCAAAGTTATTATATTAGACTAAGACTCTAAAAACTTATCAGCTTTTTGGGGTAGTTTACAGAGATCATTATAAACCAGGTTACGATTCAGTTCAACATATCAATCTCAAACAGATAGCTAGGCTAAGAGGGTCAATCAAATTTTGGAGGATATGTTAAAAACCTATTGTATAGACTTTCAGACCAATTAGGTAGAGTTGCTTCCTTTTATGGATTTTTTTTTTTTTTGTAATGAAAATTTATAACCAAAACAAACTCACGAGCATGCCCAAAAAAACCTAAGCACGGTGAAGAAAACCACCCATAATAAAAACTAAAAGCTACAAAAGCAATCCTTGAGAGCCTATGTAAGATATAGCAAAGATAGAACCCAAGAAGGCCTAAGAAAACCCACAAACCTAACTAATCCCAAGCAATCAAAACTAGTATTACATATAAAGTAAGTGCAAAAGCTAAAGTTATCTTTACAATCTTTATAAGCTAAACAAAATGCCCAAAAGACTTAACAACATAGCCCAATTCTTCTTAAAGTATAATATAGTTTTGCTCCTCCAATGACCAAGTGCAAGCATCTTACTAGCACAAGCCAAAGTAACCAATCCATGAAGAAGTTGGTTAACCTAGGCTGGTTAACTTATTCTTTTTCCCCTCTTAGCATATCAAGCACATAAGTCAGCCACTAAGGGAGGAGCCTTCCAAGTGAAGCTTGCATGTTGATGAAAATGCTAGTATAGGGCTTAACCAAAAGCTTCCATTGATCATCACCTAAAAAGTCGCTCCAACTTATGAAAAAATCAGCACTATCACACCATCTAGGTTTATTTTTTGCATACTTTCCTTCTTCAAAACAGTGAAAATAGTTGTTAGCCAACAAAAGGTAGCCCTCCAAGTAAAGCTAACATGTAAAGGAAAAACCTAGTATAAAGCTTGGTTGAAAACTCTCTTTTATTGTCCCTTAAAAAGTAACCCAAAACATGTGAAAAAATCAATTTTTCTATATAACCTAGGCTGATTTTTTGCTCATTTTCCTCCAATAGGCATGCCCATGGTCTGCCTCTAATGGGAGAGCCCTTCGAGCAAAGTTTGCATGTATAGGAAAAGGCTAGTATAATGATCTGTTAAAAGTTCCTAAAGATGGCCACCTAAATTACTAGTCAAACATGCCAATAGATTAGCAAAATTTGGATATAAAACCCAGATTTTATTGTTTATGGGAATAGTATCCATGAACAATGCATCTAAAATTTCAGATTTTATCCACCAAAACCGAAGCCTAACGATCATCCAATAGCTTGTGTTCGAGCTCTCACACATGTATTCTTTCCAAGTCAAGGTGTTAGAAGTTCAAGCCTAGAGAAATATCCCTATTTACTCTAAATAGGAAAGAAAACTAGCTTTCCAAGTTTTATAAGCATGGCAAGCCTTCTTGGCCATCAGAAAACTAGATCTTGTGGCCAACCATCTCTCCGAATTTCTTATCCTTATCAAGATAAGAAATATTTTACTCCAAATGCCATAGAACCTGGAAATAGGAAGTAGCTCAAGCAAAGAGGTGAGAACGCCAACTATGTGTAACTTATATAACAACTAATTTGTTAGTACAAAATAATCCTCTCCTCTCACTTTCACTACTTAGACCAAGAACAGAGTTAAAAGAAAGCCCACTCAAAGTGACCCTCTTATCCCACTAAATTTTTCTCATGAAACCACATATATTCCACACTATACCCTTAAAAACCATGCATACGTGAGGATGCTCCTAAACCCCAACAACCACTAGAATCTCCCAAAGTCTAAGTATTCTAAGGAAGCATAAACAGGGACCACTTATCTTCTCCCTTCTCCTACTTCCCTCTTGCAAGAGTAAAAGATAAGAGCAATTACACATGAGGACAAAATTTGAAGATCTTATGTGAAAAAGACCAAGACAAAGTGATAGTTAGATTTTGACTAGATTTGGAAAAATTAGTCAACTCAAACCTTTTATCTCTATTAATCTTTTTGACAATAGTTATCATAGAGTTTGATCCTCTTATAGAGTTTGCATATAACAATAGTTATTAGACAACTATTCAAATAACCACATTTAAAGCTTTTTATGATTGTTAGTGTAGGTTCCACTTCATTAGGATGAGATTAGAGCGAGAGATTCTTCAGAAATTGTAGTTGATCTAAAGATGAATCAGAGGATGATTGAGTAGATTAAAGTTATCAAATAGAGGATGAGACAGGCTTAGGATTGACAGAAAAGTTACGTTGATCTAAGGCATAAGGAGATAGAGTTTTAGGTAGGCGATAAGTTATTCTGAGAATTGCTCTATATAGGAAAGTTTTGAGATTTGGTAAGAGAGGAAAACTTGCCCCTAGATTCATTGGCCCATATAAAATTCTAAAGAGAATGGAAAATGTTATTTACAGACTCGCATCACCTACGAGTATAGAAAGTATCCATAATGTCTTCTATTTATCTCAGTTAAGGAAATATGTCAGGGATCAATCTCATATGCTTCAATTTCAAGATTTGGATTTGGCAGATGATCTGAGTTATTAAGAAAAGTCAATTCAAATTTTGGATTATAAAATTAAAGTCCTTAGAAATAAAGAAATCCTATTAGTGAAGATCTAGTGGAAAAGTCAAAAAGTTAAGGAGGCTAATTGGGAGGTCGAGTCTAAGATTTGAAAGAGATTCTCAAAGTTGTTTAGGTAATTATGGAGACTGAATTTTTTATTAAAGGAGAAGAATGTAACATCCCAATGTTAGAATTATCTTTTAGGCTTGAATTTGGGGTTAGAAATGAGATTTTGTGATAGAAATAGAGTTAAAAGAGTTCAAGGGTAAAATAGTTAGTTTTTGGAATTTGTGTAACATGCGTAAGAATTCTAATGGGAGGCCTTTTCATGTGAAACATAGAAAAGTGGAAAATTCTCACCTTTCTACCATGCATGACCATGCATCCTTATGGAGCATGATCGTGCGTGTCTACTTCTTTAGCTATCTTAAAGTTATGTTTATCCCTTTTCCCATCCAAATTTTCACCCAAGTTTTCTTTTAATTTTTAGATAATCCTGATAAGTGTCAATTCCATGTATAATTTTGTGGTCAATTTATAGAGTTTTTTAGGGCAATTTGACTATTTTATCTTTATTATGTATCTATTTCAAGATCACAGGTTTTCATGTTTGGTTTTTTAGAAAATATTGATTTTAATATGATTTCAACGGAAATCAAGCCAAAAAGACACTTATAAAGGAGTAGATGGTGCATTAAATTTAATCCAAGCAAAAAGGAGTGACTAAGGCATAAAAAGGGAATGAGAGCATTGTGTGCTACAAAAGAAAAATAAGGATTTTTAATATGTTTTAGCTTTATAATGAAAAAGTAGTATTCATAAAATTTTTAGTGGACATCTTAGACTTTTCAGAAAACCATTATACGGAAAAATCTTTATTTGGGCCCTCAACCATTGTCGCAAATTTAGGTCGTCTTGGTGAAATTTTGTGTCTGACCTCTGATTACTAAATGGCCATAACTTGAGATTCCAAAGTCCAAATGAGTTGATTTAAGAGCCAAATAAAACTAAACATCCAAGGCTACAACTTTGATAAAGATCAAAATTTTTGATTCTAGAAGCTCTATGCCACAGTGTAACACTGTAGCTTTAGATGCAACAAAATTCCAAAAGGTCCATGCTACAATATCATGCTACGACATTCCTAGTTCACATTTGAGGCAGAAAATCCATGTTACAGCATCATGTTATGGCATGCTCAATAGAAGCAAGGCAAAAGCTCTATGCCATAGCATAGAAACTTTCAATAGAGTTTCATTTTTTCGAAACTCTTTCCTAACCCTAAGTATATATATTAAATTATAACTCTATGGAAAGGGAGAGAGCCATCTAAGGAGAGTTTTTGAGAGATTTTTCAACCAGTTTTAAGAGATTCTAAAATTTTTTTTTTTGAAAACTCAACCAAAAGCAAATCGGATTGTAATTGTGAAACAAATTTTCATCAGAATTCAATAAAAGATTCAACAATTTATTGAGTTCTATTCTTATTCTTTATTATGTCTTGTTTGAATTTGATTTTTTTATTTGTGTCTATTAATGAACTAAATAATTTATGCTAAGACTAGAGCTAGCTAATTCATGAATATGTAATGTTTTTCAATTATAATTAATAAGCATGTTATTTTATGTGAGTTTGTGTTTAAAATTTAATGTCTATTGAAAACTTGACCAATTTTTAATAGGATTTATGTTTTGTGATTGAAACTGAGAGGTGACATTGCATAAAAGCTGCAAGAATAAAAACTGTAGATTAATCAAATATAGAGATATATTCGGTAATACATGCAATAGTCATAGGCACAATAGGCTTGTGCTAAAAGCTATTGAATTCCATAAAACTTAATGCATTTTCATCTAATTAAACCTATATAGAGATATATAGGCTATTAGATTGTTAGACAATCATTATAATATATATGTCATCTAAAAATACAAGTATAAAATAAAAAAATACATTCTTAATAAACTTATTACTTATAATATTATCCAAGTTCACTTGGGGCTTAAATTTCACCATAGAGAACTAGAAGAGAAGAAGGACAAGGCAAAGCTAGGCTGCCACAAATATAAAATAAAATCCTAATTGAAGCAAGCTATCATGTTTTATATATGGCTTAGGCATGTGGTTGTGAAATCTTTGGATGAGAATTATCAAGTGCCAGAGTTTCTGCCATGTTTTGGAGGAAAAGGTTAACAGTGGGAAGTTTCCCTTGTCCCTCCTTTTTTTTTTAAATTAACTAATGTTTTGATTCATATAAATGTCAACTGGTATATAGAAATAAACAATATTTAAAAGAAATTATAACATATGTGTTTTTTAACAGCCCAAAGGGCTTAATTCCATCTAATGTTTTTCTAAATGATAAAAATTTACACGTTAACTTTTTAAAACCTTAATTTTTATCTATCAATTAAAATAAATAATTAAATTGAACAATCAATCTTTAAATATTAATGGTTAAAGAAACAATTTTATCTTTTTAATTTAAAAATAAAAAATTCTATAAAATTATAAAAAAATTAAAATATATAAAAATAATAATTAAAAATATTTTTTAAAAAATAAAAAAATAGCAGCCAACAAAAGTTGAACTAGGTGGTTGGTGCCCAAAGGGGAAGATTTGGCAATGTTGTAAGCATAAGATGACTAGATATAGTTATTTAATTTTAACAAAAGTGATCAGATGTAACTGTCTCTATTGTCATTGATGGTTGAAAAGGGTCAAAAATAGATAAAATCAACTATTTTCGATTGTTTACGACTACTAATGATGACAAAAATAGCCAGATTTAATTGTCTCTGTTAAAATAAGTTGTTTTACGCTCACCCTATAAATCAGATGGTTATTTTCAATCAACTGGTTTGACAATGTCATCGTCGGTGACGTTATCGACAATGATGGTTACTACTTTTATTTTTTATTTTTTATTTTTTAATCTTTTAAAAAATTATCTTTATTTATTTATTTTAATATTTTTTTATATATATTTTTTAGGTTGAGCTTATTTTGATCATTTCGTAAAAAATATTAATAGAAGTTAAAAAAAAAAAGCTTCAGGGACAGATGTTTAGAATTAAAAATTAATAAGTAGAAGTTTATTATTTAAAAAAACATTGGATGGAATTAGGTCCTTCGGCCTTCTTAAAATTGGGTTTAGATTCCTGATACACCTACATGCACAGAAATTAGTATATTTGCACCACCATAAATAAATGAGTAATTCCCAACATTTAATCTGTATATTATGCTTATGCCTATGCTTGTACTTTGGTTGGCGTTGATAAATAATTTATTAATGTGAAAAATATTAAAAGAAAATTGTCTTTTATTATTTATCGACACTATCTAATTAGCAAGAGTCCGAAATTCTTTAGACATGCACGTCTCTTCACTTGATAATTTTCTTAATATTAAAAAGAAAAATTCAATCGAACTTTTTTTGTAGGAAAAATTGCAAAATCAATCCTCGAGTATTTTCCGAAATCATTTAATGGGCGTCCAAAAAAGTGTGTGTATATATATATCACTCTAACCGGAGAACATCCAAATAGGAAGAAATTATTTAATCAAACATTTTTATATTGAAAATGATAAAATTTTATATTTTAACGTAAGTCTAGATTCATAGACATCAACTTTTAAGTTATGATTTTAAATCTAGCAACTATGTCAAGTCCAAAATGAAACCTAGGACCCCAATTAAAAGATTGGCTAATTAGTGTATTATTTGAGCCAAATGACAAAATCCCACACAAGGTTTCCTTGAACAATAAAGTCTTATTTATAAAATTTTATAAAGTCAAATATTTACTCTTTTCTTATAAAAAGACTAAAATATCCTCTATAAAAATAAATAATATTAATATTAAAATAAAATTTAATATAAATATATTAAAAGAAAATTTAATATAAATATATATTAAAATAATAATAAAAATTGATGAAAATATATAATATTTTAAAAAAGTAGTCAATGTCATTGATAGTGTCACTAAAAGCGATGGTCGTCGTTAACATAATCAGGTAGTTAAAAACAGTTATCTAATTTTATTAAGGTCGGATTTGACTGTCTTGATTGGTCGCCAAAAATCTGGTAAAGACGGTCAAATTTAACTGTCTACACTACCATAAAAAGCTAGAAATGACTGACATACTTGACACCTCCAATTTTCAACCATTTTAAATGTCGTAAGCAGTCAGATATAACTACCTCCAGCAGTTCTTTAATGATTAGATCTGACCGTTAATAGAATCAAGTGGTTGTTTTCAATCACTTGGCTATGTTAAAAGCGGTCAACATCATCTGTGACGCTGTTGGCAGCGGTGATTGTTTTTAAAATTTTATTTTATTTTATTTTTTATATTTTTATTAATTTATATTATTGTTGTAATATTATTTTATTTTTTAATTAATTTTATAAAATATATTTTTTAATTTTTATTTAAAAACATAAAAATATTCCTTTAGCTTTGATTAACGAGTGGATAATTAGCTTTTTAAAACTCGAAGAGTGATATTTTTTTATTTAAGGAAACCTTGAGTGGAACTATATCATTAGGCCTGTTAATTTTCCTTGGAAACACAATTAGCGGTAATTAAAACTGATGGTATAATGTGGATTTTGTATGAAATAATTGTATGATTCCTAGGAGAAAGATATGATAAAATGATTATTTTAATTTAGGCCAAAGGATTTATTTCCATCTCAATTTGGATGAAAAGATAAAATTTCATCTTCAAACTTTCAAATATTTAAATATTCACTTTTTAATTTTTTTATTTCCTTCTTTTAATTATTTTGATAAAATAATTAAATTATTCTCATAAAAAATAAATATAATTAAAAAATAATTTAATATTTAAATAAAAATATAAATTTCAAAAACTATGCAAAAATAAAAAAAATTAAAATTATATAACAAAGAGATTAGAAATGGCCTTATGGTTCACGGAGTGTTTAGATCTGACCGTTTTGTTTGGTAAAAGTGATCAAATTTGGTCGTCCCTTTTTTCGGTGGAGACGGTCAAATTTCACCAACTCTACCATTAATCATAGTTGAAAACGACCAATAGGACCAAAATCGATGTTTTTTTAATCATTTTTTATCATGATTGATGGCAGAGGTGGCCAAACTGACTCCCCTATGAATCAAGAGATCGTTTTTTACCTCCTTATTTGATTATCGGTGATCACTCTTGCAACTTTTTTTATTTTTCTTATTTTTTATAAATTTTAAAATTTGTATTACTATTATTTTAATATTTTTATAAAATTTATTTTATTATTTTATAAATTTTTTATTAAAAAGATAAAAATACTTTTGTAATTATTAACATTTAACTATTAATTGTTAAGTTTAATCATTGATTTTAACTAATGAATAAGTATTTAAATTTTTAAAAGTTAAGAGATAAAATTTTATTTTTATAGAACACCTTGGGTGAAAACATATCCTTGGGACTTTAATTTGTTAACAACAAAGTTACAAAACGTGAAAAATTACTTGTTGAAAACGTAAGATAAGATGCCAAAAGTTTTATTAGGTGTATTAGTTGAGAAAATATTTTATCATCTCAGGGAATTTTAACTGGACAAATAATTCTTGGATATTCGACCAGCATCTTCTTATTATATTATTTTGATAATTGTTATTCCATTCACTGAATCTAGCATGGTTTTCTTCAAGCTCCACTAAAAGTTTTTGTAAATTCTAAAATTAAGTATAAATAATTTTTGATTTATTTCAAAATATCCTCAGCATCCTTCAACTTATTTTTCATCTCTGTCCCCTAATACGAATTATTTTTAGTATTTAGAGTTTCCTAGAAATTTACGGAATTAAATTAATTGCTTCTAAAAATTTTCTTTGATGATTGAAAGTCCTAAAAACTAGAAAAATTGTTGAGAAATTTTTACATGGATAGACCCTTCTGTTAATTTTGTATTTAAATTGCAACTTTCAATAAACAAAAATTCATAAACACTACTCCTGAATTTAACAACTTTTTAAACTATATTTGCAAACAAATTTAAAAAAAAAAAAAAATTCCATAACTTTTAAAACATAAAAAATGCTTAAAGAGGTTTAGCTACGACAAATATGTGAAATTAATTTACAAAGCAGGAAAACAATTGAATAAAAACAAATAATATCCGATATTAGGGTTTTTTTTTTTTTTTTTTGAAAGAATATTATGTAATGTTATAACTTTCCTTGTATAAGATAAAGCAAAAGTCAGAATCAACTGGTGAGTAAAGTTTTCTGTATAAAATAAAATGATGTATTAATTTTAAATAATGTGAATATTATATTTATCCATGATTTCCAACAAATACAAGAATTTCATTTGTACTAAGATTAATGTCTCAATCATCGAGCTAGATTTGCTTGTTCAGTACGGAGAGAATAATTAGATGGAAAACCGTTGAAATTTTCCGGGAACAAGAAATGATAAGTAGAAGACAGAACACATGTCTATTCTACTGGACACAGATTCAACATCGAATTTAGTTTAAATTATTATATTTATAACATTAAACAGTAAAATAATTAATGAATCAAATTTTCCTTTTAATTTTACCCTTTTTTAGAGAGATAATTTTACATTTTAAAAAGTTATTTGAGAAATATGAATTATACAATATTCACCTACAACGATGATGTATGATGAGTTTAGTTTTTTCTCATTATAATCCCAACGTTCTTTCTCATATATTTTTCTTATTTTCTATGCCTTTCTTGAACCTTATGGAGGACTTGATTTCTGTATTTGAACATAAGTTTATACTATGTATTCTAAGTTAATATCCCAATATATTTCTTAAGTCATTTGCCTTGAATCTTTCATTATTAACACATGGGAGATCAGAATATGGAATACAAGACTGGGAAAAACCAAATTATCATACATTATAGTTGTAAATATTATAATTCGACAGAATAGATATTGTTGATTTGTGTTTGTTTTTAAACACGTCTATTAAGTTGAGAGGATTCAAAACTTATATTATTCTCTAAGTAAATGATATATGTCAAATGGTAAAGTGAAAGGAAAAATTAGGATCACAAATGTAGAAAGGCACCAAATTTCCATACAGATATAACAGACGTATATCTTGAAGTCCTGCAAAGACTTGTCTGGAATATCATGTTCACAGGTTCTGGTTTACATATATTTTAGGAGCTTCATTTGTTTTTGTTATAAAGACTTTTCTGGCCCACTTCGATTGATTTCCTCCAAAGTACAGTTTGCAACACATATATACTAATACCATTAAAATATAATCTCTTGTACTAATACCTTTATATATTATCACCTTTATATACACTTTAATTTATTAATAAACATCCTCTATCTCCTTCTCTCTCAAAATATTACACACAATATTTCTACTGGCCTAGCATTATTTCTTTCCCTCCTTCACAGGCTGTCATGGTTGAATTATTAAGACCCTGAATTATATTTTTTAAGCCTTGATTCTCTTTGTTGTTTATTCAAGCAAAGTGGGACGTCTTGCCTTTCATCAACAGCTTTTTGCTTCTTCCAGTGCTTTGTTTGCTCCGTCTATGTTGCTCAATATTTCCATTTCATATCTTGCTTGATTCACTAAAACCTTCATGTTCTTCTTCTTACACTTATGGATCAGACGACTTGTCGCTTCAGCAAAGAAGAAAAATATTTTTTTCAATGAGCTTCATAAAAGAACTTCTCCATCTGCTCATCTACTGTTTCAGGTAATTTAATTTAAGTTTGTTGACGTTTATAAACATAGGTGTGTGTTTGTGTGTGTAGTGTTTTGTAGTTAAACAATCTTAATTTGATTTTATGTTTAAAAATATTCAATATGAAAGAGACTTTTGTTTTAGATGATGCACAGTGTTGTGTTCTAAAACAAAATTTTCATCAAACTTTCTCTTTCAGTCCTACTGTTTGGCTTATGTAATATTGTTTTTGATTAGGTTTGATAGTAATTCTAAAAGCTGATGATGATATCATCACGAAGGTTTAATTAGCTTTGGTAAGAAACAGATGGAAGTGGAAACTTTTCAAGAACAATTTAATTAAATTTCCGAAGATCGATAGAAGAGAAGGCCACTGAAGAATAAAGCCTGGTGATGCTACCACCAAAACAATGGAGTTATGAAATGACCCAGTTGACATATTTTTGGTCTGAGTCTTACCCACATCCCAATTCACCTTTAAGGTTCGGAAACTATTTGGTAACACCACTTTCAGAGCTCCCAATGAAACGTTCTCAAAACATTTAAATTTCCATTTGTTTCTTCTTCTATTCTATACCCTGAAAATTAACTCTCACCACTAATTTTCAATACCTTTTTTCATGTGCCAAACCTGTCTTATTCCAAAACGTGGCCTGCATTTGGTACCCCAATTAGGGGACCATAAAGCCTTTCTTGTGGATAATTTCACTTTGTAGTGGCCTAAGTTTCCCTCTTTCTAGAATTTAATTGATTTTGTTTGATCTCAGTACTATTCCATTTCATCTAGCCTAGGTTGAAGATGACTCAATTTTTTTCTTGATCAGATCTTTTGATCCTTCGATTGTGTGAAGGAATTAAACATAATTAAAACGAAAAAAAATTTTTAGCTCAAGTTTTCGAATAATTGTCTCAGTAGTTGCTTCTATTTTAGCAACAAATGTGGTTAAATGTATTGTGATTCACATCAAATTTGATGGTCACTTTATTTCAGGCATGGGAACCAAAATTGAGTATGCAATTAACCCACTAGCAGCTTCAACAAATTCTAACAGCTTCGACTTCAACGCGCATCATTGTGTGGATGACTGGGATTATTTCCCATCCAAAGAGGTGAAGAAGTTTCAAGGAACTCGACAAGACGGTTTTCGCAACTCCATGGACAGGATGCTTGAGAAGCACAACATTGAATCCATAAAAAGAACAATGCAGATCCATGAAAATATCTTTAAACACCAGGTGAACTAAAGGTCTTTATATCTCGTAATTATTTAACCTTTTTAATGTATCATTTTCATCCATTGTCAAGTTATTATCTTTCAATATGTCTGTCTGTAACGGACCCATCTCAAACAGTAGGACCTAGAGTTCCTATAAATTTAACTAGGATTCTGAAAATTTCAGGTCCAAGAACTCCACAGGCTGTATAGCGTGCAAAAGATGTTGATGGCTGAGCTGAAGAAAGAAAGTAAACAAAGTGGAATGACAAGTTCTTCAATGGCAAGTTCAGCAATGAACCATTCACGTATATTTATGAAAACACAAAATGCAACTGCTTCAGGCTATATTTTCCAGGTTCAAAATATTCCTGAAGATCCAAGCTCCAGGGAGAGAAGCGGCAGCAGCCAAATTGGGAATAAATTACTGAATATTGAAGGGTCTGACGAGGAGAGTGAAGTTGAGTTAACATTAAGCATTGGAGTAAGGTCAAACAAGAAGAGATCAAAAGGTCAAGAATTGAAGGAAACCAGGGAGATTGATTCGACGGCATCGTTTAAATCTGATAGTGGCCCAAGCACTCCAATGAGTAGCTCAAGTGCGACATTTGATAACCAGGAAAAAAAGATGCCTCATTGGCTTTTCGGACTAAGCATAAACAGGAGTTGAAGTGAATTGTAGTTAAATTGATATAATTAATTAAATTAATTGTAATGTGTCTATCCTTTTAATCTTAATTAAATTCCTCTAGCAGCACCATGGAACCATGAATTTAATTACTTGGGTTCCATAAATTGATATTTCTAATTTAGTTTCACATATTTACTCTATATCCTTTTTTTTTTTTTATGTATATATAAATCCTTCTGTTGTAAGAACTCTAGATTCAATATGGAAATTAATTAATTAGGCTACTTAAAATCTTTTCGTTTTAATAAATATTTTTAAAATTCTAGGTATAAAATTAAGAGTATTGGATTTAAAATATATTTAATTATTCAGTATTACATAATTTATATGCGATTACAATTACATTGTATATTAGTATTACACCACCGAACTCCACCAACTTTAGAAAACATATTGTTTTAATAAGTGTTATAAACATGTCTATTTAAAAAACAAATCCAAATACCAGATTTGAAAAGAAGATATTATTAAGTAAAAGTTTGACAATGAGTTCATTCAAGCAAATTAGAAATTGTGTAGAATTCTACAACTCTTGAGAAACATAGATAATATTATATAGGCCAAAGGACACATTCGCACCCAAAGTTTGTTGAATAGACCAAATTTCTCCATCTAATTTTTAAAAACTCAAACACTCACATATTGATCAAAATTAATTGTTATATTTAACGGCCAATGTTAAAAGTTAATAGTCAGAAGGTTATTTTCGTCTTTTTGATAACAAAAAGTTTAAAAATAATAAAATAAATTTTATGCAAATATTAAAATAAATTATAAAAATATTTAAAAACTTTTAAAAAATAAAATAACAAAAAACAACCACCTCCTCTAACAACCGTCTATAAAAGAGCTAAAAAGTCAAAAACAATCTTCTAGTTCACAAAGAGACCAAATTTGGCTACCTTGTCTGGCAGATAAGGCTAGATCTACCTTCTCCATTTTTGGTAGAGACAATTAGATTTAGTCACTTCCACTAAAAAATATGATCGAAAACAATCTAAAATGGTTGGCTTTGGCTTCAACAACCATTTCCAACCACGGTTGATGGTAGAGGCAGTTGCTAAAAATGGAAAAAGTTGATCTGGCCTCCTCTGTTAGCGCCCTCATGAATCAGGAGGCCGTTTTTGGCCTCCTGACTCTTTTACAAGCAGTCGTCGAGGGCGGTGGTTACTTTTTTATTTTTATTTTATTAATTTTATTAATGAGGGCAATTTAGTTATTTTATCAAAATAAATAAAAAAAATGGATACAAAATGGTTA
>JAJEJH010001793.1:0-17315 GCA_026122585.1 Anacardium occidentale
AAAAGCTGCAGAGAACTACATCACCAACACCATTGATGACACTGGCAGCTGTCAACGCTTTCAAAGGACCCCAGGAATCTTTCATACCAAGACTGAGAAATGGAAAGAGGATGTTAGAATACACAACTAATGTGGTAGTAACTGTTTGCAGCTTTTCAAATTATGAATATTGTCAAGGAAGATGCCATCATATGAAGTGGATAAATTGTGGAAAGAAATATAATGCACATTTGCACCTTGCACTTTGAGCAACCAACCCAACAAGAACAGCTGGCCATGCGAAGCTCCGAATCTACCAATAGAAAACTTTTGTCAACTTAAGAAGCCTAGCAAGGCATGGAGGATCTTATAAGAATTACATGGTACCCAAACTTCCATTGGCCTAATAGAATTGTAGAGATCTAGAAGTATATGGAACAACAATCAAGTAATAACATGAATTATTTCTAGTAGTTCTTCCGACATACAGAATAGTGTTCAAATATACCTAAAGTATAGGAACAAACAGCACAAAGTAAATTAGAAGAACAAGAGAGGTAAGATTCATAAGACAAAATATGAACCTGAACATATGTATTTGCTGCTGGTACAATGTGCACATTCGTAGGTCCTGTAAAAGCTGACAATGCAAGAATAGCAAATCCATCATTTATTGCATCACCACCACAATTCCATCTTCTGCTCACAACATAGGAACAATGAAAATCTTTACCAGACTACATTACCAGTTAGTGCCCATGAACCAAAGAATCTTGTGAACATGAACATCAAGATGCCAGAAGCCAAGCCAACAAAGAGTAAGACAGATATTTGATGCTGTGCCGCTTCTTTATCCTACACCAGCACTATTTAGTCAAATGATATAGCCTATAATGTAGCAGAGCAATTTGCAAACTCATATTATATCCAACCACCAAATCTGCAATAATCCAAAGAAACAAAGGAAAATGCAAAAGAGGCAAAACACGTAACAAGACATAATATAGTAACACCACGTTTTGGTATCATGAAGTAATAAATGTAAAAAATATAAGTTGCTTGAATTTCATCCTCACACACGAACTATAAGAAAATGGAAAGAAGCTTAGCAACTAATATTTTGAAAGTTTTAGGAAAGCATTGATACATGTGCTTTCTCTCATACTCTATAGTTGATGCAATTAACCACGGTCATGAGAAAGTTTATGAGCAAAAGAAGTGACAGGAAGATGTTTGACAAACAATATTGGTAAAACCAAGGCCTGACAAATAGCCAAGTCATTACTTTATTAGCAGCTCTGTCTTTGGCCTGAGTTAGCATGCTTTGCTGGGAAAACATACCTTACAGCCCTTGCAATGAAACCAGAGGTGCAAGCACCTTCATGCAATATCTCTCCTTCTAATGGAGAAGTAAAATTGGTTAAAAATAACTAAAAAGCGATGCCTTTGAAAACTTATGTCATACAACATCAGTTCTAGCATATATGCAATAATATCCTCTAACAGCTCTAGAAACTAACCCGCCTGGCAAGAGAAGTGGCAACCATATTTGATGTAGCAATTGAAAGGAACATGAATGCGTAAGTCAAGTAATCGCAAATCACAGTTCCTGGTCCTGCTCATCCACGTCCACAATTACAGTAATTTATTACTTGACCCACAAGAAATAAAAGAAAAAGAAAATAATCTCCATATCTGCTTTTCTTTGGTATTAGCAATAGTTGAGCAGATTCAAGGAGAACAAGTACACTCTCGGGTTAGAAACTTAAAATTGAATCTTCAAAATCCTTCTTTTTCTACAATTTCTAAGAATCATTCCCTAAAACCAAAGACTGCCAGTCAAATTTTCGAGAAACCTTGGGTTCTCATAGGTAAAAGAACTCAAAAGTAAATTTAAAAAAAAAAAAAAAAGTTCTTCCCAATAAACTCCCTTGGCAGTAAGCTGAAGTCACGTGGTGTGTATTAGACACACTAATCAAATTCACAATTATAGATTTAAAAAAATAAAAAATTCTTTTGCCACATTCTTTGAGCAAACCAAATATAGAATGAAAACAAAAACAAAAAACGGAATAAGGAAAAAAAAAGAAAGAAAGAAACACAACCGAAGTTCTCAAACAAATACCTAAAGCAGCAAGCTCAATGGAGCTTCCTTGACCGATAACGGCAGTGTCAATGAGACTCATTAACGGCCCACATATCCATAGCCCCGTGGCAGGTCCTGTAAACATCACAATCTCCTTCATTTGATTCCATATACTTTGATTCTCCAATCCTTCTCTTTTCCCCCTCATCTCTTCTTTTACTTCTTCTTCTTTTTCTTCATTTTCAGACAAAGAATTTGAATTAATTGATTCAATTGTAATCTCATTTTTAATCAGTTTTTCGCTGGGCCTGATGCAAAAAGTTCGAAATATTTTGTGCTGAATCTTTGGAGGACAAATATGCAAACTTGGAGGTGAAAGAAAGATTTGAGAGCAAAAGAGAGGCGGGGCTTTGTTAAAGATGACAGAAGATCGAGAGAATCCTCGTACAGGGTTAGCTAGCGTTTTGATTTGCATTTTGTATTCAAAATCAAAATTGAAAATAAAGGTTCTTTTTTGCTTACTTGTAACTCGTATTTGGCGGAGGAGGAGAAAGAAGTTCGTTGATGAATGGTGGCGGCCGTTGTCCTCGTAATATAACGTCCTTAAACGTTCAACTCCCAAGCCCTTGGAATCTTTCCACATACATCACTTCAAATTACAATACAAAGCTTAATTAATTAGCTAAACTTTAACAAATCCGCTATTAATTTCTGTAATTAACTTAATGGATTAAGCTTTACTTTTTTTGTAAAGGTAGAGATTTATAGACAATTCCAAACCCAACGGCAATCTGAATTAAGTATATTATTCAAACTGAAGGATTTACTCTTTAACTAATTCGCAATAATGATTATAAACGGCAAAATGAAAAAACAGTAAATGAAACAAATAATGGAAATATGACACAGAATTTATAAGAAAATTGTTCAAGGAGCTTGATGAGTCAAAAAAATCTAAAGCAAGGCTCCGAGACAACAAGCAGCTTCAAGTTGAAGGAAAATGTGCAATCATATCAAAACTAGCCATGGTAAGATCAAACTACTGTATAATGTGTTATTCGTTCCTAGTTTGACTCACAATAAGTATTGGGTAATTAATGGCTAATAGACATTCAATTTTGTTTGATGATGGGATAAAAAACTAGGCCAAGCCGTTGTCACTATTCAAATGGCCAATAATAAAAATGTTTCCACTTGAAGTCTTAATTGTTGAAAATTTTTCTTCGTTGGTTAAAGCAAGCAATAAGCTAAAATTATGGCATTTGCATTATGGACGTTGAATTTTGAGAAAAAAAAGAAATGGTTTCTGGATTGCCTAGAATTGAGAATCTTGACCTCTGTGAAGGGTGTATATTTGGGAAGCAAAATAGAAAGAGTTTTCTTGTATGGGTTAATCTTGGAGAGCTTTTAGTTATCTTGAATTATTGCATGCTTCGTTATGTGGGCCTATAAGTAATGATTCTTTTAGTGGTAGTCAATATTTTTCACTGACTACAGATGATTTCAGTCATATGAGTTGGGTTTCTTCCTTAAAATTTAAGTCTGAAGCTTTTGATAATTTCAAGAAAATCAAAGCACTTCTTGAAAAACAAAGTGTGTATTGCATTAAGAAACTTCGTACAGATGGAGGAGGTGAATTTCTTTCAACTAAATTTAATACTTTTTGTGAGGTATTCATAGAGAACTTATTCACTTACACTTCAAAGCAAAGCAGTGTTGTCGAAAGGAAGAATCGGACAGTGGTTGAAATGACTAAAAGCATAATGAGAGCAAAAAATCTTCCAAATAAATTCTTGGTAGAAGTAGTTGCAACCATAATGCACACTCTTAGTGTTTCTCCTATAAAGCTTGTCTTGAATCAAACACCATATGAGGCTTAGAGATGTAGAAAACCATTGATAAGCCACTTAAAAATTGTTGGTTGTATAGCTTATCCTTTGATAAAATCATAGTCTCAAATTTTTGATGAAAATTCTGAAAAATGTATTTTTGCTATTTATAGTCCTTAATCCAAAGCTTATAGGTTTTATAACCTTGTTAGTAAAAAGATGATTGTTAATAGGGATGTGGCATTTAATGAAGATACATGTAAGGCATGGAGTGAAGGTAAAAGGCCATAGATTCAAGTTTTAAAAGATCATGAAGATTTACAAATGGGTTCAACACCGACAAATTTTAATTATGACTCTACCAATGACATTACTACAAGAAAATTTAAATCATTTAGAGAGATTTATGAAACCTACACATTTTCTCTATTTGTTTTAGATCTTACATGTTTTGAGTAAGCTATGAAAAAGCTAGAATGGTATGATGCAATGGAAGAAGAACTACTAGCAATTTAGAAAAATTAGACTCAGATTTTGGTGGATTTGCCAGATGGAAAAAATATTATTGGGATCAAATGGTTATATTGAACAAAATACCATGCAAATGGGAGCATGCAAAAGCACAAGGCTTAGTTGGTTGCAAAGGGATACTCCCAATAGTATGGAGTGAATTTTGAAGAAACATTCTCCCTAGTAGCACAATTTGGAACAATAAAAACTTTTTTAGTCTTACCACTTAACTTAATTAGTCTGTCTATCAATTTGTTGTTAAATATGCTTTTTGGATGGTGAATTGGAAGAGGAAGTTTATGCATCTCAGTTTGAAGGCTTATAGTTAGTAGCAATGAAAATAAAGTTTACAAGTTGAACAAGGCACTTTACAGCTTGAAGTAAGCTCCATGAGTATGGTATGCTAAAATTGACTCCTATTTAAGAGAAAATGGATTTGAAAAGAGGGACAATAAACCAACTCTTCATTTGAAAATGGAAGCTTAAAATGATTTTTTGGTAGTTTGTCTTTATGTTAATGCTATGATATATATATATGGGTTCATGTGAATTTGTTATTGTTGCATTTAAATATTGCGTGATGAAGAAATTTGAAATGTCAAAATTGGGTCTATTGCATCATTATCTTGGTCTCAAGGTGAAGAAAAATATAGATGGAACTTTGGTTTCACAAAGGAAATAGGCAATGGATCTTTTGAAGAGATTTAATATGATGAATTATAAAGTGGTAGCCAAACCAATGAACATGAATGAAAAGTTAAATCTTGATAATGATACTAGGTTGGCTAATGCAAAATATTTCATAAGTTATGTTGGTGGTTTGAATTATTTGTGTTATACAAGGCTAGATATAATTTTTCTATAGGTGTAGTGTCTAAATGTTTACATAATCCAACCAAACATCATCTTGGGGCTACTAAGAGGATATTGAAATATGTTGCAAAGATTATTGACTTTGGTACTTGGTACTCAAAAGCATCATATTTCATATTAATTGGTTATACTAACAATGATTGGGTATGTTGTTTGGATGACAGAAAAGTATTTCAAGTAATTTGTTTAGCCCTGATTCTAGAGCAATCTCATGGAGTTCAAAGAAATAGATGGTTGTAGCATTATCAACTTCATAGGCAGAATATATTACAACTTCATCAGCTTGTCAAGTAGTATGGTTAAGAAGACTACTTGCTGATTTTCATCAAGAGCAAGCTAATGCAAACAGAGATTTTGTTGTGACAACAGAGCAACTACTACAATGACAAAAAATCCAACCTTTCACAGTGGAACAAAATATATTAACATTCATTATCATTTCATTCAAAGTATGGTATTTAATGAAATGATTACTTTGAAGTATGGTAATACAAATGAGCAATACATTTTGACTAAGTCTCTCCATTAGGTCAAGCATGATTACTTCATATTGTGCATGAGTGTTTGTAGCTTTGAATCAAGGGCAAGTGTTGAAAGAATGATTCAAAGAGTAGTTGATTAAGCCTTTATTGGTTAGGATAAAAAATATCTTTTAATAATTAAGTCTTTAATTATTGGTTTATTGGGGTTCAAATATCTTTTAATTATTGTTCTTAATTTAGTGGTTGTTTATACAGTGGGGTACGTGTTTCTCCATTTTCAAAAGGCCAAAGTACTATTTCCCACCGATAGTTTGAGGTGGGGACAAAGTCCCACCCGCAAGTTTTCAAAAACCACGTCTCTCACCCCTAGAAACAATTTAATATTAAATAAAATAGAAAACAATAACATTTCAGAGGTAATTTTGTCATTTTGTGATTAAAATTTTATAAAATAATAAAATAAATTTTATATAAATTTAAAAAAATTTTAAACAATTTTAAAAAAAATAAACTGGCCACAACCGCCGATGTCAACGGCGGTGGCCGTTGCTAACCGTGGAGGCGGCCAGATCGGCTGGCCATCGAAAACGGTCGAAGAGGGCCGGTATTGGTCCCAACGGCTTTTTCCGACCACGTTTCCTTCTCCCCAAAACTGAAAACGGCCAGATCTGGTAGCCTCCACTTAACGGAGAGGCCATCAGGTGGCTGGAGACGGCCACCTGGTGCTATTATCAACAACCACAGCGGCCGGCATCGGCGACTGTGATCAGTTTATTTTTTTAAAATTTTTATTTTTTAAAAAATTTAAAATTTTTTAATATATTTTTAATTTTTTATATTTAAAAATTCTTTGATAATTTTATTATAAATTTTTATTTATTAAAGGGTATTTTAGTCATTTTATTTGAAAAATTATAAAATATGTTTGAATTTTGGTCCAAGGGTGGAAGACCGGGTTTTTGAAAACTTGCGGGTGGGACTTTGTCCCCGCCTCAAACTATGGGCGGGAAATAGTTCTTTGGCCTTTTCAAAATGCTTTCCTTTGAAAATACCAGTCAAAGTTATTTAATTTTATGTGCAGTGTGCTATCCAGCAAATTTTTATTCCTCTCTTCTTTCAATATTTCTATTTTCTTGCCTTTGACACATCAATAAAGGGTCTAAACTTTGAATCATGTGTCACGGCACCACAGACATCAACAGGTTTGGCTGGTTTTATGTGTAATATATAATCTTAATCAAAATTGTATTTTGTTGTAAAAAAAATTTTCCTGTCTTAAATGACCTGTATGATTTGGTGATAGAATTATTGATTGATGAAGTCATGTTCCATGATCTTGACCGATTTCTTAGACTTGAGTGTGCGCTTCAACTAAATTAGAGTTGGATGCTTCTGTAAACATGTGAATAGGAGAAGCTCAACGTGGTCTAAAGGGAGACTAACAAGCTTCAACAGTTGAACTGACCCATCTCGCAAATTCTGACAAATACATATTGTCAATGTCTTTTTACCACGTGTGCCGGCACATGATTGAGTTGCGTGATATAGAAAGTTGTTCTTTTATGCTGCAGATCATCTAAAATGCAAATTTCTGAAATGAAAGATTACACAAGGAGCTACTTGCTAGAAACTTGACACTTGAAGAACTTGTATGAAGAATACAGAATGGAGGAGAAACAAATTATTGTCTTGGGAGAAACAAGCGCAGCTGGTCATTGTGCCTTGCTTATGCTTCCAGCCTCATTGAGGCATTAAAGAATGATGTAAACCTGATCTTTTACAGCTTCAATGCAACGATTAATCTCTGTTGTCTCAGTCTGTTTATCTGCAACAATACCTGAACTCGCATTCTCGGAAACTTTTAACTTTGTTCTTACTTTGTGATATTAAATTTAAGCAGCTTTTAACTTCCCCAATTTGTACTTGCTTGGACCTTCGGAGTGAAGCATACCATTAGGAGACAGCAAGCGCCAGAGAGCAAGGAAGAATCGACCCTGACAAAAAATTTGTGAAGTCAGCTTAACTTCCAAGCGGAAAAAGTTAGTGTGTATGATTACTGGGGATACATTTCTCTTACCCATTGAAATGCAACGAGTGCGGACCAGCAGCCTGGCAGACCAAGTCCTCCTTTGTGCACAAGCTGGTTATAAGAAAAACAGAAGGGTTATATTCATGTTTTAAGATAGGCAGACAGTATGCAACGAATGCTGAGATATAGACCGTTACCAACAATACAAGAGCCCCCATACAAAAGCATCCGCTCATCGATAAGCTCATAAATTTAAGATCGCGTCCAGCCTACTCAAGAGAAACAGATTTTTTTATGATAAAACACGAGAGATTCCATATATTAATCTTTCAAGTCAATGCTCCTAAATGAAGCATGGACAACAAGGCAGAGAAAATCAAAGGAAAATACTGGAGCAGCCAACTTACCAGCAAAGTTCCCTCAACACTATGAGTACAGGGAGTCACGGCTAATGCTAAAAAGAAGAGAATCAACACTTTGTGCATCTGCATAAAAAAAGTTAAGTGTGAGATAACCAATAATCTGTAATTAAAATTTACTCCAATAATCTGCAGGGTTGATTAAAGAAACATGCTTGTAAAAGTTCAGAAGAAAACCTCTTTTATGATCATAAGATCAGAAGTAAACATATTTGGGAGGAACCAAGGGATAAATGAACCAACGGTCCCAATCATCACTCCAAGTATAGCTCCAATAATCATGAGAGACTTTATAAGTGTTCGAGCCTGTTTAACATTGTAAATCCTATCAGAATATTTTCTGACAAATCAACTTCACTAGAAGAATTGTTGTATGCATATCCATCGCTAACCTTGTCCAAACTTTGGTTAACTCCATAAAGGATCTCCGGCATAAATGATTGTGCTGTTTGAGAGAGCGGTTCGCCCCATACCACAAACATGCCATAGGTTTGAATCATGACCTGGAGTGAATATGAAGTTGACAGTGTCATCAGTTTCTTAAATTGAGATGGGAAGGCAAAGCAATGAGACATTATAAAAGTTATGTGAAATTAAACCAACCTGATGAGCAGCAACTGTAAACGTTCCCATAGATGTGGCAAAGTAAGTAATAAGAGAGTAGAAAGCCACCTGAAACATAAAAAATGCTTATTAACTACATTGAGCTTAGGTTGATACAACAATGGAATCAGACAGAATGCAATCAACCTTTGAGAACATTGATACAAAAACTGGGGCAGCAATTGCAAATATTTGCAGAAATTCATTTGGTGATGGAATAGAGATGGAAAAAGGGTTGTATCCTTTCTTGTTTAGAGCTTGGATCATCATATAAGATGAAATAACCTGGAAAATGCCAATAAGAGAAAGTTTATGTGCATTAACTTACATGAAGTATGAATCGAGGTTCAATAAAAACAACAATATATGTGATCACTATCTGAGTTCTCATTGCATACCTGCGATGTCATAGTTGCCCATGCTGCTCCAGTAATACCATAGCCTAACATATTGCACAAGATCAGATGACCAATGCCATTTACAGAAGTGGCAACCACCAAAGCCTTCAAAGGTCCCATTGAGTCCTTCATGCCAAGACTGTGAATAAGAAGAATAGATTTCAGGACACATACTAATTAACTAAGTATTGTTCACGGTTTTAACAAATCTCCGCGGTAAGAGTTCTCTATCATCTCAAAATTTAATCACACTAATAGATTTCAAGGAATTCAGGCATATCTAATCCAAGCATGTGAGAGTTTATAGCTATTTGCACCTTGCACTTTGAGCAACCAGTCCATAAAGAACAGCAGGCCATGAGAGGCCTCTAATCTGCTAAGAAAATTACAATTATTAGCACGTAAAACATCATTTCAACAATTAAGAGAAAATACCGAAAAAGAAAGAAAGAGCAGTAGAAATTAGAACGAAGAAGAGTGAACCTGAACATATTTGCTAGCTACAGGTACAAGTTGCGCGTTCTTTGGCCCAGCAAAACCTTAAAAAATGAGATATAAAAATTCATCAGTCAGTGAATGTTCTCCGCTATTTTAGCTCCATTACAGATTATTGTAATCTATAAGCAAAAGTTATTAAAAACTGCACTAGTCGTTCTTACCAGCTAATGCCCATGAACCAAGAAATTGGGTAAACAGAAGCATGAAGACACCACAAGTTAACCCAATAAAGAGCAATATAGATATTTGATGCTGCACATCCTTTTTATCCTGCTCCAAAAGCTGTCTAATCAGAATTGTGGCGTAGATCATAGAAGAGTGAATGCTAATCATAATGGTGGAGTATATAATACAAGCTTCTTCACAAAATTGATTATAACATATAAATACATTTGTAGGTATCAGAAAGGCATTTCACCATTCAGAAGCAAATATATGGTATGTAACCTAAATTTCCCTGGGCATTCGAGAGAACAATATAGTTGTATTAATAGCCAATTAAGCTTCTTAATCAAAATTCTTAATGGCGGAAACAAGCAGATGCATATTAATCACAGCAATGCCTATATCAATCATTGTACATAATGAGCAATAGCCTTTAACAGATAAAGTAAATAATTACCCCTTTGGCAAGTGAAGTTGCAACCATATTTGAAGTAGCGATTGAAAGGAACATGAACAAAAGATTCATATTATCGCAAAATACGGTCCCGGGACCTGCTCATTCAGATACATCACAAACTTATAAATAAATTTGTAATTTCTTCAAGACAATTTTTCGGAAATGTTATTACAGAGAACATTTTATAATGTGTAAAAGCACACCCGTGAAGCAATTCATTTCTTCCCGGGGAATTAAGCATTCTGAAAAAAATGCTTTTTTCATATATCAATCAAACACGTTAAAAATCTCCAAAATGCTTTTTATTATATGAAAGTGCTTTAAGACGGAGCCAAAAATCTAGAGTCTAAAACTTCAGTTCTTTCATTTTTTTTCTGGAAAGCAAACAGAATGTAAAACTTTCAACGGAGTTATAAAAGCTACCTAAAGCGGCGAGCTCAGTTGAGCTTTTTCGACCAACAACAGCCGTGGATAGAAGACTCATCAACGGGGCACAGATCCAAAGCCCCGTAGCGGGTCCTGAAAACATAAGAATCTCCTTCATTTGCGTCCAGATGCTCTTTCCCACCAACTCTTCTCTCTTTGATCCAGCAGCTTCAACTTCCACTTCTTTCTCTTCGTTAGACAATCCCGCAGCTCCATTGCTGCTACCTCCTTCAACAACGTCCACGAGTTCTTGGCTTGAGCTGACGCATGAAGTTATGAAAGCAAGTCTTCCGTTTGTGTTTGGTGTTGAAATGCGCAAACTTTTGTGGGGTGTCGGGGGTTTGAAGAGAAATGGTAATGAAGATGAAGATGAAGATGAAGGTTTACTGAGAGGTTTGAAAAGAGGGTTGTGTAGAGGAGTTTGTCCAGAGCAACTCAATGCTCTGATTTGCATTTTGCTGCTTTTTTTTTTTTTTTTTTTTTGTTCTGGTAAAGATTCTGAGACGAAGAAGAAGAAGAAGAGCAAGTGAAGAACAGAGCTAACAGTTCATATAGTTTGGTGTTAATTTTGTAAAAGGCTCGAGCTGTAAGAAGAGTTTTGGCGGCTTAGACTTGTGCTTGGGTTCCCTCCTGTTACAAATTTCCGGTGTAGTAGCATTGTCTTCCTTAGATGTCTTATACCAATGAAATCGTAATTAAAAGCATGATAAAAACTAAAGCGAGAAAAAAATAATTTCTAGATGCTGACATGGTAGACTATCACTGGTCACTTGACTAACTACACAATGCAAGAACCGGAGAGAAGCCAACAGCTAGCTGGTGATTCGGCTTGTTCAGGGTTCCTTCTCCAACTAATTGAACACTCAGGTGGGCGCAGGCCGCATAAGCACATGACTAGCGGCCATTCCAAGTGTCGGCCTTTTGAGAATCCAAGGTTAACGTTGAAATGCCGCCGTGACTCCTTTTTGGGCTTGCTTTTAACTAATTTTCAAAAACTACCTTCCTTTCTTTAACCAACTTATTATTTGAATAAGCATATTACTATCCGTTAGTCTTGGAGTTTAATTTTGGACCTCAGGATAAGTAAAATTATTAATATTTAGATGACAATTCTAGTGATATTCAGTTGCAAGTTCAACTAAAAATGGTGGAAGGTTGGTTTTAATATTCCACAAAATGTTTATTTCAGTTTCCATTAAGACTTAAAATTTTGGATTTTCATGAATTTTAAACAAATTCAATATCAAAATAAAGGCAAAGGTCATGTAGGCCGATTTAAAATCAAATACAAATTTTCTTTTGAGAAAGAATCACTTGAAATTCATGAAAATTCAAAATTTCTTCAGAAAGAGAATTAATTTCTGACTTTTAGCTTGAAATGATTTATCTAGATGAATTGGAAAAAAAAAAAAAACTGAAAATTTTAATAAATAAAACATCGAATTCAAAGTTAGGTAGGCTAACTTAAAGTCAGATACAAAATTAGATCTAAATTTAAATTGATCAACTAAGGACATGATTCATCTAAAGGTTAAAGATGACGTTTCAATTGACATACCAGTTACATTTGGTTTTTGCAAACGACATATCATCCATTTGTCTTAAAAATAATAATAAAAATCCTCAATTCCATGTAAAATTGGTTCTTAAAAGTTAGTGTATATTTTAATTAATTCGAATTGATTTTAAAATTTAGGAGTTGAACTCAAGTCTAAGAAGTTAATATATTGATTTTCTAGTAGTCTACATATTAGTTTTTGTTTAGCATGTGTTTTGATTTTCTTATAACTATTTATGCAAAATGCATATAATAAGAAAATTGCTATACAAAATTGATTTTCCATTGATTAATTTCAGTTTCATGTAAAACTCCTCTTTAGAGATACTATCATGAGGAGAAAAGTGTTACTTTACTTCACTACAAGGCATAAGGACTTAACAAAAAATTTGCAAAATTAAAACCAAATAATTTATTGAAATGCCCTTATTAAAATCATGTAGAAACGACAAGAAAGATGTCCAAACTCCAGAACATAAATCTATAACATAAATACTTAACGTCCATAATGATGTGTGTAAAATAAAGTAAATTTCTAATATCATAAACTAAATGAAATAACTAATAATTGATGGCCCCCCATAACTACTCCATACTAAAGCCTATGCACTGTGTCTGCCATGCTCACTTGTCACATGCAATTAAAAAAGGAAAGTAGTGAATGATAAATCACTTAGTAAGTAAAAGCAACTGACCTTACAACTATGATTGGTTTCTTTCAACTCAGCTTGGTCCCACTATCTATGTCATCGAGAGTATACCACTAATTGCTAAATATGATGGCAGGGAACCTATAATTATATTCGACCATCTAGGATTCTTTGTGATCTTCCATATGATGACTCTCTACATGGTATGCAAGAATTCTTTTAAAAACCATGTGTACTGAAAGACTTAATTGTGTTGATTAGGCAAGGTTAATATAGGGATTTGGCACATTGGTCATACTAATTGTATAATCCCTTACCCTTACACACACTATTGGACTTCAATTAGACTATACCCTTCCTACTCATATCTAACCTTATGCAAACATATATACTAATCAGGATATCATGATAAAACATGTTTTCCTGGCATGTTTGTAAAATTGAATGTTACGTAACGACTTTTACACCTATTTGTGAATGTCCTAGTTCTCTATGTGTATTATAGGATCGAGTCTTATACATGTTTATGGGCTACTACTAATAACTTTGGTGTTTAATGGGACATGTCCTTATTGGATCTCTAGACCCAAAACTTTGAAAACATGCAATGAATTAGTCTCACTTGAAAATCATGCTATGATATGCTCTCATGTATTATGTACATGCATTAGAGCTTAACTAACTATCACTTTGATTTCATTTTCACTTATTATTGATATGTCTCATGTCTAACTAGTGTATACACTTACAATTGACACGTTTGGTACTATTACATACCCTAGTTTGTCTTTATAACTATTAAGACAACCTTACCATCAAAATCTACTTAGTTGAAAGCTTTAATCTTAACTCTCTTTGGGTTTATGTGGCACGATCATACATCTTTCATTCTTTATGCACAAGATACCCATGCACAACTTAACTAGTCATGACATGGTGCACGGTCGTGAATGTAATACGATTAGGAGAACGAATTAGAACCATCTTCGCATAACTTAAAGATTCAGGTTCATTCTTTTAGGTCTTTAACATGTTTATTGTTAGGGTAGATGCTCTTTAACCAATCCATATTATGTACAATGTAATTATTTTTATATTAATAAAAGACCTTTTTTTCTATTGATTCTGCGTTGTCATTTATGTTTATGATTATACTTGTATAATCAATATGACCTTAGGATCATAAAACTAAGTTAAGGGATTTAGATGGTTGGTCATGCTTTTTGTTATGTACTCATTAGGTGGTTATTCTGACAAACCACTCCCCTATTGGGTGTTCACTAAATAACCTTTCGTCATTGAGAACCTAAAGATTGTATGTTTGAATAATGAGTTTGTTTTAATCTTACTTATAACATATTCAAATTACCAATCATATGTAATGTGTATAAAGAAGAACTTATTTTACATGTATTATAACATGTAGATAATAAGTGTAATTTTACAACTTCATAATTTTAATTACCATATAATTAACATATAAATAACTCTAAGTAAGTTTCATTCAAATTATGTTTGTCATTTTTCATGCAAAAGTGGAATTGACACTAACAAACTTAGTTTATCAATTTTGAAATCATATACTTATAGACATACAAAAAGGCATCATATAAAAATATGAATAATTTAAACATCATTTAGACAAATCTCCTTTTATCCATGTCTCCTAATTGCCTCCTTAAGTCATTACCTCATTAATTACCTATAAAACATATAATCTAAGGGGTGAGTGTTAATCACTTAGTAATGGTCTTGACAACTATTATCTACTTGTCACACTTTAGATCATTCATACAACAAGGCATTTCATCCAATTAATTAACAATTCATACATAGATATCATAGTTTATCATAACATTCATATGACATTTGATAAAAATATGCATTCATGTCATGCAAGTACTCATAAATTATAAAAACTATGCAACTTGAAAACAATTTCTTTCCTTAACACCATTTTTAGTCTTGTTACAACCCACTTCACAGGGATAAGTCCGATGTGAGGTAAATGAAGTGAACCATCAATACTCACAAGCTCTCTGACATAACCTATCTAAATCTAATGATATACAAAACATCAATATACATTTGATGCACTGAAGAAAGAAATGACATAATACTTTGTTAAATATCAAATAAACATTAATACACTAAATTTGAGAATCAAGTTGATCTATAAAACAAAATGATAGTTCTACAAAATAGTATCCCAATCAATAAAATACAAGGTAAATATCAAGACTACAAAAGAGTTGATAATTAGATCATGAATACACAAAGAATGAAGTTTCAACATTAACCTCGTCTATAAAGCTCAAGTCTAAAATTGAAATCTTAAAATAGCTAGATTGAAATCGACAGGGAGTAGGAACAACTATCAACAATCTAAAATGTTATAAGAGAGTGAGATGAGCACACCAACTATTATGCTCAATGAGTGGTCAACCAATTTAAAGTAAGTGAACTTAACAAGTTTTCCTTCCATCATAAATTCTCAAATGCATTTACATTCATATATATATATATATATGTATGTATGTATGTATGTATGTATGTATGTATGTATATGTATGTATGTATGTATGTATGTATGTATGTCAATCATTCTTATTCAAAACATAATTCTTTAATTGTTGAAAAAAAAACATAAACAACTTAAAGTAATGTAACTCTTGATAACAATTAAAAAGTATAGAGTAATTTAAAGTAAAATTAAACTCTTAACAATTATTGGAAAACAAAAGGTAATTTAAAACAATTTAAACTCTTGATAATTATTGGAAAGCATAAAATAACTTAAAGTAATATTAAACTCTTGTTATTTTTTCTTCTCTTAACCAATGATCAATGTGTTCCACCTTATGGGGAATGCTTAACCTCACTTTAGGGGAGGCTCTCACCTTATGGGAGATATGGGTATAAGTTCTAGACATCTCACGAGACCGATACAATCATCAAATTATGTCACATTGATACAGGGTTTTCAACTTAGAAGGAACTAAAACTCATATACTCTCTTTCTTACATTCTCATTTTATTAAAGTATTTATATAAAACATAAATCATTTGTCATTATCAAGTAACTTGAAACTCATGAAAACTAGATATTTAAATCATGTAAAATAAGATTCTTAGTTCTTCTTCGAAAGCCATCAACCACTAATGTAACTAACATAGTTGTAACAAATATTTGATATCACAATGTAAAACATAAAGCATTTCTTATTAACAGGTAGTTTGAAACTCATGAAAACTAACTGTATAGATCATGTAAGGTATAAGTGTCATTTTCTCATTAAAAGCACTTTGTAACATTGAATACTTAATATGTTTCCAATTGATAAATGTTGTTTGTTGATAAGTGTCAATTGCATGTATAATTTCGTGGTCAATTTATAGAGTTTTAAGGGTGATTTGACCATTTTACCCTTATTATGTGTATATTTCGAGATCACGGGTTTTCATGTTTGGTTTTATAGGAAATGTTGATTTTGATGTGATTTTAATGGAAATCAAGCCAAAAAGACACTTATGAAAGACTAGCCGGAGGTTCGACTTTAGTCTAAAGAAGAATGAGCAACTAGAGCAAAAATAGGAAATGAGAGTATTGTGCACCACAACAGAAAAACAAGGATTTTCAATATGTTTGAGTTCTGTAATAAAAAAGTAGTCATCGTTAAAGTTGTAGTGGACATCGTAAGGTTTTCAAAAAGCTATTATGGGAAAAACTCTGAGTTTGTTTAGGCCCTCAACCGTTGTCACAAATTTAGGTCTTCTTGGTGAAATTCTGTGTTTGACCATGGAGCCCTAAAATGGTCATCACTTGAGATTCGAAAGTTCAAATGAGGTGATTCAAAATTCAAATAAAACTAGACATCTACGGCTACAACTTTGATGAAGACCGAAATCTTGGATTCCAGAAGCTACATGCCGCATCATGATACCGCAACATAGGGTAGTGCATGAGAAGCATAAAAATTCTAGAAGTTACATGTCGCTGCATTAGGCCGCAACATGCTCAACAGCATGATGCCATGGCATGGTCCAGTAGTAGTAGGCATAACCTTCATGTCGCAGCATGAGGCTTCGACATGGTCAAATTTTTGCAGAATTTCACTAGGAGTGAAATTCTTCTTTAACCCTAAGTATATATATTACATTGTAATTTTAGAGAGAGGGAGAGTCGTCCTAGGAGAGTTTTTGAGAGACTTTTCACACAAATTTTAGATATTCAATATTTTGTTTGGAAGATTCAATCAAAAGCTTTTCGGATCGCAATTGTGAGAAACTTTTTCATCAGATTTCAATAAGAGATTCAACACTTCATTTGGTTTTGTTCTTATTTCTCTATTA
>JAJEJH010001794.1:0-17308 GCA_026122585.1 Anacardium occidentale
AATGGTAGAGACGAGATTATTGTCTATTCGTTAGATTAGGGTGGAGATGACATGAGTTAGGTTTCCAATGACATCCTTAAATTGTGGTTGCGCATTGTTCGAAAAAATTAGTTTTTAGAGACAAGATCAAGTTATTGGTTTTTAGTGACAAAGTCAAATTGTCTTAGGGAAGAAAGGCTATGGTTGGGACTAGTTTACCTAGTCACTTGGTCACTCAAGACCTCCATTGTTCTTTTTCCACAGGCTATTGAAAAAAAAAAAATACATTTTTGCCTTAAATTGATGAAAAAGATTGCTCTTTGCTAAAAAGATGAAAACCTTTTTAATTAAACCTTACCTCTAATGCCAAATTGTTGATAAAAAATTATATAATATTGTACACCAAATTATTGGTGCTATTTAGTATAAACAATTAATAAAAGTAAAAATATTTTAAGGTAAATTAATCCACTGCTGGAGAACTTAAGCTCATTGTTATAAGTATTGCTATGCAAAATTAGCAAAGCAATAATATGCGTGAAACACTATAAAAGAGACATATTACGTCCTAATCTAATAAGAAACCCAAATATTTAATCAAATCTCCTTTTGACGAGAAATGAATAATGGCATGTTAGAATTTGTCATCCGTCACCTTTGTCATTATTTTAAAATAAAAGAAACACATATTTAAAGAAGCATATGAAGTTATAGGGACGTGGCTTTCATGAGTTCCACTAAAAGCAAATTTGACCCCAAAATAATAATAACGATTGAGTGAAAACTCAACCATGAGATACGGTGAATTATGTTTTTATTTCAATACAAAGTTGATTGAGATTAGATAAGACTTTTATTAAAATGTAGAAGTTTCAGAGAGAGAATCAGGTCAAGTTTGAAAATACAAGGGTAAAATCACGTGTGAGGCATTCAGAGATGAGGTAAAGGAAATTTGTTTATAGTAAGGATGACCCTGAGATTTTGCACTGCGGCTCAAAATATTCAACACAATATACACCTCGTCGTGCATGACGAAAACTAATATCCGAAGATGATTTTTTTGGCATTCATTTGGACGGCAACCAAAAGATGATGATGATGATGGCAATGAATGAGAAATGAAAGGCCACCTAATTTTACAAGCAGATCAAATTTCATTTTCCTTCATTTGGATTGGAGGCCTTCATTGTCGATAATAAAGAGGGACAAGGAAAGAGGAATATCGAAAAACCATAACCTTTTTATTGCAGAAAGAAATCATAAAAGATTCCCCACCCACCCCTATTAATACTTTATTCTAATCTTCTCCCCCATTTTCCAGTTTGCCTTACCCTTTTTCTTTCTTAGTTCTTCAGTTTCCAATTGTCATATTTCTTAGCAGTCGGCATGTCATGAAGACATTTTTTCTATAATATTTAAGAGTTAACCCATGTACATTTAGGCGTTTACAAGGGGATTTGCACTTAAAAACATAACTGCGACTTGAAGAATGTAACCCAAGTCCAAGATTGGGGTAGTTGGGGTTTAGAGAAATTGGGCCTTCTTCTAGTCTCTGTCATAAATGGGAGAGAAGTCCAATGTCAAATTGTGAACTATGAGATTTTTAAAATTTTGATAACTCATTTATAGGGTTGGATTCGAAGTGAACATATTCAGACTTGTTTTTGAGCTCGTTTCGTTCAGCAACAAAACGACACTATTGCCAGACGAACCGAACCCGAGGATGAACATCTGTATTGAAGATTCGGCAAAACAATAAGAACCCGAACTGAGATAGCCAAACCGAACTATTCGTTTAGTGGATGATATGCATTATTGAGGTTAGGGTTTCTTCTTCAGATCTCACTTCTAAGGCCCTTAAGGGCGGTAGTAATATTGATTGTATCATAATCATTTTTCTCTTGATTGTTGGATTGAATATCTATTGCTAGTTTCTGTTACTATATTTTGCCTTATGCGAACTGCACCTGTTGTTGATTTACTGCGATAACTATGATTGCCCCTTTACTTTTCATCTTGCTTGTTTGTCTAAACAGATTTGTTCTGATCTCATTTAATATTTTCTGTTGTTATGTTTTACCTGCGACTGCCCCTCTGATTCTTCCTGAAATGATCTACAGTAACGAGCCTAACGAACGAACATTAGCCCTCCTCGCTTGCACGAACACGAATCGCGATCACCCACTACACTTGTTTGCCAAACACGAACCGAATACGAATGAAGCCCACCAAGCCAACAAAGCGAATCCAAACATACTCGTGTTTATATTCGATTCGCTTTGTATCCAGCCCTAACTCATTGTTAAGAATATTTGATTCTCTTATAAATGTTAAAAAAAATCAAATTTTAAAAATTACATAAAAATGTTGCACCCTAAAAAAAATGCTTAAATGAAAATTGGACTTCGGATTTCTTTTTATCCTCTTCTTTTCCAGTCAAAAACTTTGAAATACGCTTTTCATATTCAATGTAGCCGCAAATAGTCAAAATTTTAAACGATGGTTCAGAGTATGGTTTTTAATGAACTGATGGAAAGAGGAGATTATATATAAATATATCCTCCCCAAAATTATGCATAATAACTATATGTGGATATAATATTCTTCATCTGATTAGACTTTGGCTATAATGAGAGACGAATTTGAGGTTGTCTTCCTCGCACAATTTCAAAAGGGGGTATTTAGTCCACTCTTTGGTATGAAACTAGAATTAAATTCGAATTAAATATATTTAAATTTATTTTTAAGTGTAACTCAATGAGTCCAAAATAAATTATTTAAATTCGAATATAAACACAAACTTAAACTATAGTTTTAAAAATTTGTAAATACAAGTCTCCAAACTTAAATTAAAATTTTTTTTAATTATATATTTTTATTATTTTTAATAAAATTTAAATATGAATTATATGAATCGATTACGAATACAAATACGAATATGAACCTAACTTTCGAATCCAAATTTTATTACAAAAAATTTCGATGAATACAAATTTGAACACAAATTAAATTATAATGAACAAATCCGAATACGAATAGATATATGTTTGTATTTGATTCAATTTAAATCTAACCATATTTACAACTTGTGAAATAGTGAAGAAACACTTCAATTGTTTGGTTTACTAAGTTGGTTTGGCCATTCGTTTACGGATGATAGGAGGGCTAAAATTAAGAGTCCCTTGTAAATTGAAAAGTTCTTTCCAAAAGACATTGATTACTGAGGCATGCCATGGAGCTTGAAGACATGGTGAAAAAAGATTGGAGTTATTACGAGAGCAGTATACGGATGAGATATTCGAAAGAAGTGTGCGTATTTCGAGAGACAATATACCACTACAAAAAGAGTAATCTTACCTTTAGAAGATGAGAGGTCGTCCATAAAATCCATTAAAATGTTTATTCAAATCTGAGTTGGAACTGGCAGCGGCTGCAGCAAACCTGCGGGACACTGCAAATCTACCTTGTGTTGTTAGCACGTGTCACATTCTCATATGAACCGACGATCGTGTCTTTCATCTTTTTCCAATAAAATACTACTTGAAGGTGATGGAGTGCTTTGAGATATACTTCGTGCACGAGTAATATTGGAATAACAGGGGAGTTTTGGGGAAGGGAGATCTTATCTTTGTAGGAGAGAATCTCAAGCTTAATTTTCCACAGGCCAATGGTTTCATCTTTTCGCACGATTCAATGAAGTTTTTAGAGATCTCGATGGGTGTGATTCTCTTCACCTATAGGCTTTAACTATTTGGTGTAGAGAGAGCTATAGGATTTCAACTTGTGGTGTTCGTCTGGAAAGGACGTTAGCCCCTTCATTGGTCTTCCCATATGGTATTCAATACTCAAATCATGGCCTCTGCCGGGTTTTTTGTGCTTGCTCATCTGCCCTTAGATCCTCTTTGAGGCCACTAAGGAAGTAACCTACCTCCTGGTCATCGGTTAAAGCTCTAATATTTGCAAGAAATCTATCAAATTGAATTTTATAGTTTTTTGCCGTCCCAACTTGTTTAAGTTTGCAAAGGTCAGCAAACGCGTTCTCATATTAGGGATGTTTCATATTTTCTATTGAGCCCATCCTTCCATCTTTCCCATGTTATACCCGGATGCAACCTCTTCTGCAATTGGAACCAAAATTGAATGTCACCATCGAGATGGCACACTACTAACCAGACTTGATCATTTGGTAATGTATCTTAGAATTCAAAGAACTGTTCAACTCAGCAAACGCACGTGATGGGATCATGTTAGCTATTATATTTTGGAAAAACTGATTTTGCTAATCTAGGGATGACACTCTGCATGTTGTCTCTCCTTCTAAAGTCCTAGATACAGGTCTGAACCTACTCATGGATGCTTCCACTATGGCATGATAAGCTTGTGAAAGCTTTGCTGGTCATGTTGTCCTCGACCATGATTGGCTTTGATACTAACATGTTATGACCTACGTTGAAACCTTGGCCTAAACCTTGTCCATAAAACCTATTGGTGGTTCAATTGCAAGTTTTCTTGAAGTTGAGAGAGAATGAGCTAAACATAAATAAGAAAACTGTTATGATGATTTTATTCAATGGTATGAGACCCTGATTGTTTTATGTTCAGCCTTGTATTTGAGGAAACAATAGAAATAGTAGAATCCCTAATCATTTGATATAGATATGGTATATAAACTACTAAAATTATAATTTTTATAACATCGATATATGCGACGCAAGATAATGAGCAAAAGCCTATAATCAAGTTCTGATCCTATCCATGATCCTGAATAGAAAATTTAAACACTTGCTTACACCTTAGTCTCCTACGAACATTATCTTATATAATACCAATCATCTACTGAAACATAGAATCTGAACAGGTTGTTTCAGCCTTCATGTTTTTCTTGGGCCAAAGGACATTTTCCCACCCATAGTTTGAGGCTGGGACAAATTCCCACCCGCTTAAGTTTAAAAGCCCAAAGTCCCACCCATCACTAATTTTTTTTTTATTTTTTCATTAAAATTACTAAATTACCCTTTTAAAAATTAAAAATTTATAATAAAAATATAAAATAATTTTTAAATAATAAAAAATTTTAAAAAAAATTTGGAAATAAAAAAACCCAGCAGCCACCGCCGCAGGCACCGACGGCGATGGCGGCCCATAATAGAACCAAGTGGCCATTTCCGACCACCTGGTTCCAGGGGAGGCCAGATCTGGCCTCCCCGTTCGGTGGAGGCGACCAAATCAGCCTCCTCCAGTTTCGGAGGAGGCGGCCAGATCTGGCCGCCTCGCCCGAAATAAAGGCCGGAAACGGCCAGTGGGGCCAAGGCCGGCCCTTTACGGCCGTTTTCGGCCTTTATTTCGGCCGGAGGAGGCCAGATTTGGCTGTCTCCTCCGAAACTGGAGGCGGCCGATTTGGCCTCCTCCACCGAACGGGGAGGCCAGATCTGGCCTTCCCTGAAACCAGGTGGCCGGAAATGGCCACCTGGTTCTATTATGGGCCGCCACCGCCGTCGGTGCCGGTGGCAGTGGCTGCTGGGTTTTTTGAATTTCTAAAATTTTTTAAAATTTTTTATTATTTAAAAATTATTTTATATTTTTATTATAAATTTTTAATTTTTAAAAGGGTAATTTAATAATTTTAATGAAAAAATAATAAAAAAATTGGTGATGGGTGGGACTTCGGGCTTTTAAACTTAAGCGGGTGGGAATTTGTCCCAGCCTCAAACTATGGGTGGGAAAATGTCCTTTGGCCTTTTTCTTGCTGATTTTGTTGAAGAAGTAGCATCATGCAGTTTCTCTACTTCAAAAATACATTTCAGTTTCCAATTCTTCTATATCTTTCAATACGAAGGCTTAGGCAAAGCCAGGTTGAAATGGATGTCCATGTTTAACAGAGATATTTGTTATAGCTAGTCCCAACTGTTATTTATAGATGAACATGAAAGGTACAGGTCTAGTATCTAATTTATATGGCCTTATAGTGACACGGCGAAAGCATTTCAAAAGCATGTTGGTTGTGTTGATGCATATTAAATTATATGCAATAACTAACCTTATTTACAGCATTGTGTAAAGACTAGATATAGCCGAAAGAGAACCTTATAGGACAACGCGATCACTTGCTGGCCAATGAAAAAGCAGACACAGTGCGAACACTAGACCAATCACAATATCTCTGCAGGCAATGCAAAGCTCTGCTGCTTCCAGTGTGGAGGATCCATCACCACACAAGGATCTGATTTCTTAAAATCAGCAACCTGAACAAAGGCCAGTGTATTAACCAAATGTTTTATTGAAGGCACAATACAATAAAAGAAACAATAAATATGGAAAAGGTTCAGCTACCTTTGCATTGCAAGCCGGGCAATGGTGATATTTATGCCAGAGACAATCCATTGAAGGCAAGAGAAAGCAAAATCCAAGCATCATCGGCATCATGCATCCTACAACAGCTGCCAGACTTGGCTTTGACCTGGGTCATACATAAATTCAGTAGCCAGGGAAAGAAAAGACAGCAGAATCAGTGTCCACTAGCTTAAAAAAGAAAGCCAACACAAATGGAAGAAGCATAGAAATACTGAAACATTTTGTCTGATAGATGGCACTCTTATAACCTACTAATTCAAAGTTACAAGAAGAATTCAAAATCTCAGAATAATAGCGGTTTCTTCTCCAAATCAAGTAAGCTCATTCAGCTTTCCACCCACAATTTATTAATTGATGCATCAGTGCACCAGCTTCAGATTGACGTTAATATGTATATATGCACTATGCGCAACATGGGATGTAGAAATGTGTAATTGGGTTCAAACCATAAAATCGGATCCAATTGCACAAAATTTATAATTTGGTGTGGGTTGATAAATTAAAAAACAATTTACATTAGTTTGGGTGGCATTTTGCGAGCTTTCCAAACTAAATCAAACTATAAACCATATTTAATATATATATATATATAAAACTGTATTTGACATAATTTTTAATAAATAATTAGATATAACACTTATTTTTTATATTAATTTTATTATTTAATTTTTACATGTATATTGTATATGATTTTCATATTCATTTTACTTTTTTATATGTCATTGGAAGTAAATAATTTTTAATAGATCAAACTCTAATTAAAACCAAACTATATAAGGCTGAATTGAAGGCGAACCGAACATGAATTCGTATTCAGTTCATTCCTTGGTGGATTTAAATCATATTTGATTCGTATTTGTCAAACTTTTATATAGAAAAATTTGAGTTTGTATTCGGATTTGAGAGTTTTGTTTGTATTTGATTCGTTATTATAAAAAATATATATATATTTATTTTTAATAAATATATATTAATCTTAATTGAAAACATATACATATTTATTTATTATAATTTATTAAAAATTATATTTAAAAAATATAATTAACAATTTTTAAAATTGAGTTCAGGCTTATATTCGAACTCTAATTTGAGTTATTCCTTTCAGACTACCTTGAAATAAACTAAAAAAGGAGTATAAATATTTTCGATTTGAATCCAAGCTTAACACTAGATAAATCAATAATTTACAGGAGGGGTGTGAAATTTTGTAAATCACAAGAAGACTTATAATTCATGGAACCAATATAAGAAAAGCTATTAAAACTTTTGGTATTCAATGTAATTCAAATATGACATGGTAAATAGGTATGTTTTCAGCCATCTGAGAAAAAAAAAAAAAACAGTCCAGAAAAATTTCCATGAATTGAAATATAATTAGACAACTGTGTTGTTATATATTTTAATTTGAATTATAATCAAACCAGAATAATAATTATAATAATAGAGAAGGAGTTAAATTACCTGACACTGGTAACTCCAGAATTACCACAGAAATTGCAGTTAAAAGGAGCCGGAGTGTCCCGATAAATCGTTTGCTGAATCGGAATTCCCTTGGGATCGCTGAAGAGCGCGTTTGGCGGAATCAAGCCGGATTGATATGGATTCTCGCCGACGTAGTACGGGATCCCGATGACTGGTTCGTCGATTTTTTTCATCTCTCAAACCGTTTGTCGTTTCAAATATCCACGAGAAAGATTGAGGACTTTGAGTTTTATTTAATTAATAGAAATTATATCCTAAATTAATTAATTATTTATTTATTTAAATAACCAAAAATTCTTACCTTACCGTCGCGGGTTCAAATGACCTAATCGAAGTAGGGACCATCGTTGATTAAATAGAGACAGACCATTCAAAATTTCACACACTTAAACTGGGCTTTCGACCTGTGGCTATCTGCGATGAAGCCCAGCCCAATTCATTATATTGGTACTGCACTACAAATTTCAACTTTGCCAGCTTATTCCTCAAAAAATACTGTGGAATTTCATAGTAACAAAATTATTTTAAGGAAAAATATATTATTATAATAAAGTCTAAAATAGATAGATGGTGTAATGTTGGGACCAAAGGAAAATAATGTAGTCTAAATTCTACTAGATAGGTGTCTTGGTTTGGCTCATGTCTTTTCCAAGAAACATTAATAATAATTAATTGAAAGGAAAATAGCGCCTAAGCAGTGGGGTTAACAAGGCCAAAGGACATATGTCCACCTTTCAATTATAATTTTTAAAAATTTAAACCATCATATGTTCGAATTCAATAATTAAGTTTAATCATTAAAAGTTAAATATTAATAATTAAAAAAATATTTTTATCATTTTAATAAAAAAATTATTAAAAATAATAAAATAAATTTTATAAAAACAACAAAAATATTAAATATATTATAAAAAATTTAAAAAATTTAAAATAAATTAAAATAAAAAAATAATAACTACCACCTCAATCAAAAAATAAACTAGTTAATTAAAAAACGACCGTCTAGTTTAGGAGACTGTTAGATTGACCACTTCTTTTTTTTGATAAAGATAATCAAATATAATCATTTTTATCATCAATCGCAGTTAGAAATGATCGAAAATGATCGGTCATAATTGATGACAAAAGCAATTAAATCTCTGTTAAAAAAAGAGCGATTGATCTGGTCATTTCTATCAAATGACATGACCAAAACTAGATAATTATTTTCTGTTATCTGGTTTATTTTTTTGCCATCATCGTTATTATCGATAGTAACTGTTTTTTTAATTTTGATATTCTTTATATTTTTATTTAAATATTGATTATAGTTTTTTAGGATAGTTTAGTTATTTTATTAAAAAAATAAAAAAGTAGGATAAAAAATGGTCAATAAGCTGATTTTTGGATTTTTAAAAGTTAGGGGGTGCCATTCTTTGAAGAAAACCTTGGGCGGGAAAAATTCTTTGGCCTGTATTGAATTGAAATGCAAAATATCAGCCCGCTTGTATTAAAAACGAACCTAACGGATTTCGTTAATAGCAACAGCAAAGTTAACGGAATTCGTTAGAATTTGACAAAGACCACATAGTAGTCCACTATCTTATGCTACTTTACAAACATGCACAAACACAATTACGATACATCCCGTTACATTTTTCTTTCTTTATATATAATACCCAAGATCCCCATTTTAACAGAACTTCTTTCTATATCCAATATTCCCAATTAAACTCAACACTAAACATTACACATTACGTTACAGTATAATGACAACAAATAGTTATGATCCAATCAACTAATGCCACAGACCAAATATGAACAATCACATCATTTAGGTCAGAGATGAGCACCTTGTCAACCAACTAATTACACCCACATCAAAGATATACAACAACACGTTAGAAACCACTACATGTGGATATAAGTCCATTGCACACACATCAAATATAAACAACAATACCCTAAAAATCATTTTACGTTACATTTAGGTTGTTTCAAACGTGTTCATTTTTGTTTCAATAATTTTTTAATTATTAAAAAAGTTAACTTTCTTTCGTCGGCACATACAATATATAATAAGGTTAATATCATTTACATCTTTAATATTATAAATAAATTGTTTTTATTCTAACTAATTTATATATTTATTTTTCCTCTTCATCTTTTTTTTTTTTTTTCTTTCTCCACTTTGCTCATTTCTTAGCCACTAAAACACCTATAATCTATAGAAGAAAACCCAAAATACATGTTTGGTGTATAGTTTCAAGTTATGAATCCAGTGAAAGTCTTATGATCACAATCTTTCTTCTCCAACTTTTGTTCTCAATTCAGAACTCGTTGTTCTTTGGAAGAAACTTAAATTAAACAAATAAACTCATAAAACTTCTTATTGGAGAAGAAACAACGATGGTAAAATTTTCAACGTAAAATGGTGATAAATTTGTGTAATGAATCAATCAATTTCTTACAGTTGGATTTGTTTCGTTAGACGAGGATTTTTAGCAATATTCCAACTCTAGCATTGTCATTTTTTTTTTTTTATAATAACAACTGCCCAATTTTTAAAGACTGCGTTCATTGAAGATTCAAATGTTATGTTTCTTCAAACATTGCCTCAGGATTTAGCTTTAGCTTCTCCATTGTCTCCATGTCAACTAGATTTTGCTTTGCCCTAACAACTTGTTTGACTTGTATTGTTGTTTGTTGCAAGTTCTAACATGGTTGCTACTTTATTATTGAATAAGTTATTTATTCGTAAGTTTTTCAAAGGGGAAAATAGTAAGTGTTTGTATCAACTATAATAATTGTGCTTATATTTGATTTGATATGGACACAAAATAAATGTGTACAATGGTTGCATCGTGGATGAATATCTAAACTAGATTATTTATTTAAATATAATTAACGACTTATTTTATTAATATTTGAATTTGTTATAAGTTGACCAAACGTATCATTATGATTCTTTATTGGTCTCACCATCAACTTCACTTGTCTTGAGCATTCAAAACTTGCTTTTTTCTTCGAATATACTTACTTTTTTTTTGTTTTAGGACCAAATTTTCAAAGCTATTTTGATTAGGTTCATTTGTTTTGGTGCAACTTGATATTGCATTTTTCTTTGTCATTCTTTGTTTTATTTCTTATTTTTATTTAACAAGTTAGTTTGTTTTCCAAATCATGAGATACGAATCTATGACTAACATTTGAAGGGATTTTGAGGTCAAAAGCTAAAGAGATTTTAACATAAATGCTCAAAAAAAGTTTGAATTGAGTGAACACGAATTTTTTTTTGTGTATTAATGTATGTTTGTATTTGACTTTGAGTTTATTTCTTAATAGATTAATTTTTGCTGAATTCGGTTTTATAAAATTAGACTATGTTGAGTTTAACCAACCCTGTAAAAATGGTTATATCATTGAATAATGTCGATGAAGTTTGGTAACATTTCAGCTAAAACGAAGTTCAATACAAGCTAAACAAACCAAATCCTTTTCATGCAACTTTCGGTTAGTTTACAGATTGAATCTCCATGGGAATTCATTTCTTAATTTCTTCTATCACAGAAACATCACTAGGAGAATCCAAATTTTTGTAACAACCCGATTTCATACACATACCAGTCAATCATCAATCATCATGGCAGAAACATAATCCTATCAACCATCATCACCTCTTAAAGGTAAAGGAGGAGGATCAAGTGAACCCCAATTATGTCCCTCTCCCACTTTTAAGAGGCAATGCAGCCTCAGCAATCTTCAACTCCACTTTCAGAAGAGGAAACCAAGAAATGGGGCGCCCACATAATGGGAGCACCAGCCCGCTCTACGGCTCACCCAGACGTTCAAAAGGCCGCCTCGAGGAATGCTTCAGATCACTAGCAAATCTACTAGCAGCCTTACATGGTTTACTCTCCCATTGACAAGCCAAGTAACAAACCTTTAGAACCCGTGATTCACATGTTCAATTCTCGGAGTAGGAACGCTGAGACAATAGCTCGCAAGATCTGGCACAACCGTCAGTGTGCATATTCATTCAAGAATATATTTGTATTAATAAATTACTAAAATGAATCACCAATTTTCCATTTCTTTGAATAAAGTTGCAGTCAAAATTGGGCGTTCTGTATTTTAAGCTGCATGGGGAAGGAAACTTTGACAGCCAAAAGCAGTAACAGAGGGAGTGTTTGAGTCTCTGGCAGATAAATGCAACTGATCCGAGTGAGAAGCTTAAAAAGACGTTTGCCTGTTACCTTTCTGCTACAACAGGCCCTGTTGCCGGCACCCTATGCTTATCAACTTCTCGAGTGGCATTTTGCAGTTATCGTCCCCGATCTTTCACTGTGCCATCGGGGCTGAGGCTTGGTGCTACTGCAAGGTAATTAAATTTATCTAAATCTTCACAATTTAAAGTTCAATTTTGATCATTACATAAGTGGTACGATTGAAATTATAATCTATAAAATATATTCTTTTTGGCATAATACAATATTGCCTTGGCAACTTTTTGAAACAGGTCATAATAACTTTGGCAAACATAAGCAGCGTAAACCTAGTCAGCATGAGAGAAAATGCATCAGACAAGTATATTCAGATTGTCACCACTGATGGGCATGAATTTGGGTTCATGGGATTTGTTAATTTTGAGAAAGCATCACATCACCTCCTGGAAAGTGTGAGAGAATACAGAGCAACAGGGAATGCAGGACAACCAGTAATTTGCTAGCATTTTTGTAGGTCCTTTATGTTTCTTAGAACTCTGATATTCTCTGCTTATGCTTGATTTCTACTATGTAAAAACATAGATTGCATCCATACATGTTTCCAATTCCACTCTTTTTTTTTTTTTTGTGTTCGTTTTTTTTCCTGAAGTACAATATTTCCATACCGACATGTAAAACTTTTGGATCGAGTTTTCTTGTTTATGTGTTTCAGTAAACTTATACATCAATATTGTATAATCTTTGGTGATATTTGTTAATTCGACTGAGAAATCCCGGAAACAAGTTCAAAGTTCTTGAATTTTTGTTCTGTCAGTAGATCCTCTCATGCAATCCTGGCTTCTTATGATTTAGCAAATATTTGCTTGAGCTCAAGTTGGGATCTCATTGTTTGGGGTATTAAGTTACATAATTAAAACCTAAATTTATCTTAATCTCCAACAGATGACACTAAAAATTATATGGGCAGAAAAATTTCTCAAGTATTAATCTGTGATTTACAGGTATAGTTAGGATTATTGATCCAATGATAATATTTATACCCAGCTCACGGACCCAAAAAACCATAAACCCAGTTTGTTCTTGGGTTGGGTTACGGCTGAGGATGTAAAAACCCAGTTGTTGACAAGTACTACTAAGAGTCGGGCGAGGATTTTCAATGGTTTAGACACAGTGAAGCACACGAGAAGTTCAACTGAAACTGATGACACTCTAATTTCAAAGGACTGATTCAGATAGTGAACTCACTTTCAAGATGACCTAATTTTTTTTGTCGTGTGCTTATATTTCCCATGAAGTATCTCCAAGTGTAATGAAGAGATAATCATAAAATATAAGCAATATATATGCATCTTCATTTGACCTAGCTATCTGGGGTGGGGAATCAGTTAATGATGGTCCAAACGAAATAAAATTCCAACCACTCGATGCCAATATACAGTTCAAAACTAGTACCAAAAAAATTTAGAATAACATAGCTTAAAAAAGTGCAGAATGTTTGCTTTGTAAAACAGTAGAAAGATGCAAAGTGGAAGAAAAACACAAGAAGAAGGACTATCGAAAGAGACAAAATTACGTAGATTCCTTTACAGCAACAGGTTGAGTAATAAGGGATAAAATTTTGAACAAGGTATGAGGGTCCTTATATTTCTCAGTCCCCAAGTATCAATTATCAGTTTCTTTTGTCTTTGACCATCTGATGATATTGATAGAGTAAAGAGATTACACAAAGAACGAGAGAGATTTGAATTATTATTATTATTATTGTTGTTGTGTTTTTTTTTTTCTCTCCATCTATTCTGTGGGTGAGCAATATCACTGCTTAGATTCCCTATTCTTCTGTAAAAGAAAATGTTCCTTTGTTTCCTCTACTGTCACCAGTCCAGCTACGAGCTACCCCTCCATGGACCATCTTCTTCTTTCTGCGCCATATTAAAGCATCTCTTTTCTCTCTCTCTGAAACTTTCGAATCTTTTATGACAGAGGGCCTCGCCTGCTGCACCATGTCACGCCCTTATGCATGCAGATCATATTGCACATCCACTATTTTTAATATAATATTTCGAGCTACCCTTCATATTGTCAATATTCTCCATTCTGCAATCCAAAGCTTTAAACGTTTCTCTCTTATGAACAATTCATTTACAGTGTTACATATAAACATCAAATTATCGCAAGAAAACAAAAAAAAAGTTGAAAGCTTTCCTGTAACTATAAATTTATGGAGGATATATAGTAGTCGTAGAGTTGAATTATATGTATGGTGCCAACCTTCATGGAGCTACAACAATAAAAAATATTCTCCTCTTGCTTTCATTATGTTACTCTAGAATCTAGGAACACCATTGTTCTTTTCATATATTAAGCAATAACTTTCATACAACACCTGATAAACAGTAATTCCCACCAGGTAAAGGAATTCTTAAGTAAAGAATTCTTCTCTTTTTTTTTTTTTTTTTTCCTTTTTACAGTGAATTCAAACTTAATTTTCGGCATTTCAGTTCAAAATTTTACTTCCCGGATTAATATTAATTACATTTTAATAGTATATGCAAATTAATTTCACTATAACGACTTTATATATTTTTTATTTTTTTCATTTCTTATCCCTTTTCATTTCCATTAAAAAATAGGCGTTGCACCAGGGGGGATTTCACGGGTTTGGTCCTACTCAATAATATTATTGTCGTTTTTTTTCAATTTTATAAAATATTTTTATTAATAATAGAGAGACCGTGTATATATTACAAGAAAATAAACGTTCAACTTGCCAATGATGAGTCAGATTGACAAATCTGTACGTGATAACGATCGGTCCAATAAGCTGCACAGCTGACCATGAAAAGCTCAAGTCCTTACGTGTTGCCATTTAATTGGCTTATATAATCTCTTTCACACTTTCTTCTGTTAGCCGTGTCAACTAATCAAAACCTTTCTCATACGCACACTATAAATTGTAGACACCTGTGCTAATTGTGAATTGAGAATCTTGCAAGCCAATACGGGCCTGAAACATGATCATCAGTATTTTATGATGTGATAGGGACAAAATATGATATTTTATCATAAAAAATATATAAATATTGATATAATATCATATGATATGTTTAATTTTTATACGGGTTATTCAATTAAATATAAATAAAATCAGTTAAAAAATTAAATTTTATATTTTTGTTAATCAAATCTGAGTAGTTTATATTTATTTTATAATAGAATATGAGTAAAATAACATTAATTTAGTTTTTTATAATTTTATTCTTATTTTATTTAAAAAAAATGTATCCTGCAAGTTATTTAAAATTAAAATTTTAATATATGATACGGTATACGATTCAAACGCATGATTTGAAATATTTCTCCCTACCAGACGCACCACATCCACAATCGCTTTTCCATCATTATCTCTAAAAATAATTCTCTTCTGATTTCTCTTAAAATGGAACAAAAAGATTTAGGCTTGTATTTTACATCAATTATTATTTTCTGTGTTTCTTCAAGCTTTTTCTTTTCACGGCGGCAGCTCACAGTCTCTAGGGTTTGTAACTGTGGTTTCCTTCCCTTTTAAAGTTTAAACTTTTTCGCTTTTATCTCAAAATGTAAAGCCTAAAGTATGTTTCTTTAGCCTTTTATGTTACTAATAACAGTCTAATTGAATCTTAATTTTAACGTTTCAAATGGCTAAATAGATGCAGAGAAGAATCGTTCTGTACCTCCATGGTGTTCTTGTGGATCCGAGAAAGTAAAAATTTGTGAAAGTAGAAGTGTCCCACATGAAATTTTGGATGGGTAAATTTGTCAGCAACAAGTTCTTAAAAAGGAGAAAATTCTTGTTCGCAACCATACAAACAAAGGGAATGTATAGCGTTTGAACTTCGAACTAAAACTGAATTTCTTGAAACATAGACAGAAGATTGAATAATCAAAGTGGGTCGCTACACCAAGTTAAAGGACATGAAAAAAATAAATAAATAAATGTATAAACAGATTGAAGGAGAGATATTATTAAGATGTGACACTGAAAGAGTAAAAGAGATGGCACAAGTCTTCTTAATCATTTTGGATATATTATTGAGCTTGCCGATGGAGCGTAGAATTTTCAATTGTTTCTGCAACTTCAATGGCGTCCCAAAATGAAAAAACAATTAAAAAGAGGAGAAAGAAAGAAGGGTATGGAGAAGAATGTATAACAGTAAACTGATGACAGACATTTGTCTCGGCATTTCTTGATTTGCATACTGAAAATTCTCCGGGCATTAGAAAAAAACAAAAACCAGGGACAGGGAAAAAAAAAATAAAAGATAAAGTAAAGGCACAGGAAAAAAAAAAAGAACTGGTTCAAGGACACCCATTTTCGGATCGATCAAAGTGGAGTAGTTGACCATTACATTTGGGGCAATCTTCAACTTGCTTGGGGACCATGAAATACATAAGGCAACTCTTGCAACCAGCCACCACCAAAACGTTGTCTTTCTCTCCTCCTCCTTCTAGATCATGGTCTCTTAATGATGATGGAGATGACTCTGGTGATGACTCTTCGCTATCATATGAGCTATCGTCCTCCTCCGAATAGTATTCGCCACTCGACTCCGCTGTTGTTCTTGGATCTTCCTTCGCTTTCATCCCGTTCCTCCAGTTTATGTAGTAAACTTCTCCCGTCTGCATAATTTACACCCATCTCCATTAGTATAATTGAATTGATTAAAACCCCAAAAGCTGTCTTCTTTATTGTTTTCAAAATGAAATATCGTGTTAGTCATCAAAGAAATTTATATGAAGGTCAATTCATGGAAAGTTTTTTTCCTTTTGTTGAGGAAAAACTAAAAACAGAGGGGGAAAGCTTACACCCTTTCTAGGGTTTTTGTTTTAAGACTAATCTTGATCTAATAATCTGAGATTATGCTGGAAGAAAAGAGACCGAACAGAAAAGTAGTAAATAGAAAACAGTGAAGAAAACCTATTAAAGAATAAAAATTATTCCAGTTTCAGAAAGTAAAACAGAAAGCAGAAGATCTGCCTGGTTTCCAAGTAATTGTATCGGTAACAGTAACACGAAAGTGACTAAATCTAAAAGTGATGTGATGAGATGACTTGGTTTTTTTCTGGTTTTGTTTCCACAGTTCAATGTAATAAAGAGAAAACGTAAAAAAAAAAAGCTTTTACCTTTAAATCAAGACCTTGTTCCCAATGGTAAGGAAGGGAAAGATGCGAGTTAAGCTCTAAAGTTGTATCAGTATTTTGAGGATTGTTTTCATCTGAACTTGAAGACCTTCCTCTTCCTTCTTCACCTTGAC
>JAJEJH010001795.1:0-17268 GCA_026122585.1 Anacardium occidentale
CCAGAAGTACTCTCATGGACTAGTCGAGCCTGTTCTTCTCGACTGCTTTCATCAATTGACCACCAACCCAATAGCCTGTTTTCAAATGGCTAAATGAGGAAACTGTTTCTTTGCAGGTGTAATAACCAACTACCCAGTAAGTGCAAAATTTGTCAAATAAACAAAAGACCATTACCTGGAACCATGGTAAAAGAACCCCAAGCAATCATGAGCTCCTGCAGAAAATCTAAAATATATTCCTGTGCCAGCTCCACTCTGTAATAAAAATACAATTTTCTCAACCAATCTAGCTGTAGCAAATAGGACACCAGCACCTTGCAGCAGGAAAAGTGGAGAAAAAAGGACAGGAACTGGTATATCTCTAGCACCAGCAGGCGCAGGCGTGCCCTAAAATACAGATGTGTCAGTAAGACATACCAATCAATACCCTTGAACACGATATGACAGTTTATATACCTCTAAATGCATACAAAGGAGGATTTGAAATCCAATTATTGGAACTTTCATAATGTAGCCACCAATATCTGACATGCTGCACAGTCTATCCTGGTTCTGATCTTGCTCCGGAGCAACTACTAAACCACTGTTCCAGTCAAGATGTCTAATAGTCATAGGAGATGAGCTAGATTGTGTTGTGTGACGATTTCGATGAATTACAGGATTAGACCACTTTGTACAAACAAGAAAAGCAAAGCATTCTGCAATGCTGTGGACAACATGTTCACATTCATCACATATATGACAATCTAAATCTTCAATGGAAATCTCATGTCACTTATATAAGTCAGCCAACAAAGTTATAAATAAGAGAACTGTATGAAAATTGAAGCAGAGAATTCGCACCCAAAATTTATAAACAGATCCCACCAGCCAAGAGCACCTGCATAACCTGCAATAGTTTATAGAAGAAAATCATAAACCGGTTGTGATGAAAGAAATTATGATGTGAAGCAATTGCCAAGTGTCAATTTAATAAACACTGGATTAAACAATAGCAAGACGTTTTGGCTTTTAAAATTATAGTGGTAAAAGAAAAATACTTCAGTAACATGTATCCCAAGGGCCAATGGCAAATATTTTTTTTATTGTGATTAGAAGGCATTGAGAATGAGAAGTCAATAGACCATCATTAATGAATAAAAGGTTAACAAAGGCTGAAGCCCTGAGATGCTCCAAAAGCAAAGCAAAACGAATAACTTATTATCTACAAAGATTTTATCCTTCCAAAATAGCCAGATAGAAGTTAAAATGTAGGTATCCTTTATAGAATCATATATATATATATATATATATATATATATATATAGCATCCACTGCAGAATCAAATCACTTTAGCAAGTCCTGAGGAAATAAGTTAATATTTGGATGACTCAAATCAAATAAGTCTTACCAGTAAAACATATGCAAGGAAAAAAAAGAACAGGCACAATCTAGGAATCACTCATTCTGTGAGAAAAAAAGAACATATTATAGAAAGCCTGATTCCGTTAAAAGCAAGTCATCCTATAGAGATATCCAAAACTTATATAGCATGCCCATGAATTTGCACACAATTACTTGCACTTCCACATATAATCTAACAAAAGTTAAAGAATTTACCACATAACTTTAGGAGAGTAAATAAGGTAGCAGCTATGAAGAAGACCATGGAAATTGCAACCCAGAAGTGCTACAAGAAAAGGTTAAAAAAATCAGTAACAATAACTGTTAGATTTTAGATATACTTTACATATCTGAATCCCAAATTAAATTAACATTTCATTCTGAGAACCAACTAATCTGAGAAAGGCATAAACTTGCTACAACTGTATCCTACCAAAACAAAAGATGTTGCAGTAGCCAATGCTGCATATTGTTAAGCAAAGATGAATTTCTCCATGACAGCAATTGCAAAATAAAACCCAGACCATGACAGACTAAAACACATTGTTTTATTATTTCCACCTCCAGAAAACACCTAGGACTATGGCTACCACTGTCCCCAGACTCAAGCTAACCAAGGATAATACTATTTAAATGATTCAAAAAGCACTAGGTGCATGAACATTGATGAGTTATGAGTAACAGTATCTAATAAGCAATTTGCTTTTGAAGTGAAATCTAGTAATCATGAAAATCTGTCATTTTGTTAGGTATGGAAAGCATTTAACAAACAGAGGGCTAATCTGAGACATGTCACTTCCCCGTTATATATGACTAAGCCAAGCTAACTTACAGGCAGTGCCTCCCATATTGCTTCATGGTTCATACTTTCTTCATCTGCTGGTGTAAGAGCTCTACACATTCTAAAAAAACAAATAGCCTTCTCGTCATAGCCCATATCATAGTTGACTATAAATGGAATCACAATAATGAATTACCCATAAGGTGAACAACATAAGGTTTGGATATTAATGATGAGTAAAGAAAGAGTAGAGGAAGTTACATTTAACTTTGAAGCAGTTACTATTGTAGCTAAAAAACTACAATGGTCAATCATAAAGTACAGAATCCAGGGTTATCATGTAGGTACTCCACACACTTCCAAAATATAACAAGAACTTACTGATCCATCAATCCGGGCTAGTACATAAGCCTTAGTTGATAAACAACGGCTGGGAAACTATCCAAAATATTATTAGATGAGCAATAGGCATGGATGCACTGACATATTATTCGAAGGGACGGTAGTTTAAAGAGAAGACCTACTGTCGTGGCATCATGTTAAAGAAGAGTTTTTTTAACACATTGAGGCACTACTGATCAGTTTGATTTATTCATTTATTAAGACCGACACATGCTACAAAGAAAAACTTGAAAACTGTACAAAAAGGAAGTTAGCATTTGGTAATATTTTCATATCTGGTAGCATCAATTTTTTCAAATTAATACCAAAAATATGATGGGAATAGAAGCAATGAGAAGTTGAAAATGGGTGTCATTAGATACACGATACTAATAACGATAGTATGGAAGTGATAGTCTAGCCAAAAGTTATCAAACCGATAACGATTTTATGATGGTTTATGTGATGATGGTTCATACCACTCCTTTTTCTTTTTTTTTAACTTCTTTAAATCAGAAATGAAAATTTTAATTCAAAAGAAGAAGTTTTCCATGCAGAACAAGTAGAAATCAAAATAAATAAGTAAAACAAAATATCAATTAATATCTAGGAAAGATTGTCCGGTTAGCCAACACTAGACAGTATGGATGGTTAGTAATAATTGCAATAATGATAATAACTATAATGGAGGTGGTGATTCTGGCATGAAGCAGACACTAATAATAGTGGCAGCAACGGTAACAGAAATAGTGGTACTTTTTATTTCTATCAAATTAAGTATCTTGGGACCTACATGCTAAGCAAGAAAAATATTTTGTCCAAACAACAATTAGCAGCACTTGAAATCAGGCAGAATAAAAATTTATATGAGATTTCAACTAAAGAACATACCTGAAATTATCTATCAGGATAATTATTTCAAATGCCAAAAGGGGAAGAAAGACAATCTTCAAATTGACAGCTGGCAGACCTTGAGCTGTAAAAGAAGGAACTTTAAACAGTTAAAATGTTAAAGCCTTAAAATAGCCTATTCTACAGGAATACCTATATGCAATGAATTTATATATTGAGAACAACTTCATGGTATTAGAAAAGCAAATAGTTTCACTAAATTGTTATTTCTTGAAGAAATCCTCACATTAGAAAAAGAAAAAAAAGGAAAAGAGAGATGAGATCGAATGATTGTCACTCCCTCAAATAAAGCAAAAACAACAGCAAAGTCACACATACCATAAATACTCTCAAGATATGTACAAAGGAGCAACTCAAATGCTATGAGCAATGGTGTTGCAACAATGGCATGGCAAGGAGCCCACTGTCCAAGTGAAAGAGATCCCATCACAAGCTTGACCATGAATATGATCAATGTGCACATAAATAATAAGAAATTCTTCTTTTAGCAATTTCAAGAAAATATTATCTAAATATAAATAAATAAATAACAAGTCTTTCAGATTTTCTTCATCTTGGTAGAGAAACATTTGAACACACATGACGGTTATGTGGAATTGATGGAGCAGGCAACGAGAATCTTCCTCGAGCAACAACTACATGAAATGTCCAAATGGGGAAGAAGATTACCCTGCATACAGTCAACAAAATATACATCAATTGAAACCAAAATCACCAAAAAAAAAAAAAAACACTATGATTCCCAAAGGTACAGATAACTCAGGATATAACTAAATTTACATGCGAAAAGCTTTAAACCATTATAAAATACAAGCCCAATCCACATATTTAAGCAGCATGACAAAAAGAAAAAAACAAAATAAAGGAAAGGAAAAAGTAAATTGCTACTATAGAAGCATTACATATAACTGAAATAGAAAACACTTGGCACTGCTGAAATTGAAGTATTCTACAAAATGACCTTTCCACCCCATACACAATTTTAAAGACAACAAGAACACAACTATCCACAGTCCCTCAGCAAGTGTTTTCCTCTGATAACCAGAGGCTCCAACCATGCCAAACTACAGAAGCCCTGAAATTTTATATGTACACAAGCAAGCTCTTTAGAAAGGTAAAATCATACTAAATCTCATGGTCGAATCCTCCTCCAATCTGACCTTCACATGCAATAACCCCAGCACATGCACAGCTTGACACCCTCTGAGGGCCCAACCCTCATGGCAGAAAATAACTTATCCATCTCACTGTGGCACATGCAATTCACAAGCTTCACTTTACAATCCAATCACAATACTTCCTTGTTTGGTTCTATATTGGCTTAAAATCATAACTTGTTTGATAGATTTGAAATTGAAATGAAAGGCATATATCTATATTTATATGTACTTAATTATGAAGATACAAATCAAAGAATAAAATAATATAATGTTACTTAGTGTAAGATTATATACAAGATTCAAACAGCAAAGAAGTTGAAAATTTGTTAGAAATGTCAAATATAGTCAAAAAGTCATTCACATGTGTGACAGTTGAAAAGCTAATCTCATTACTCCTTTTAGGAGGTTATTGACACTCAACACAGTCATCAAATGGTGAAACTTTGAGCACAAAAGCTCCACTCAGAAATTTTTCAAAAAAAAAAAAAAAAAAAAAAAAAAAGCAAAGTCAGAAACTTAACTTTTTTCCGCCTTAAGTACACAAAAATGCATTAAATTTTACAACTTCCTGCTGCCAGGTTGTACAATCCTACAACTTCTGAAACCATTACACACAGAGATTTCTGGTTATCCAAGAAAAAGTTTAAATATAGAAGCACCAAGGTATACAATAACAGTTTGAGATGGACGTCTTCTACAGAAGGTTTCTCACTCGTCTCTATCATGGTTCTCCAAAAACTTGAATTCGAAACAGCGCCATTTTACCTGCTAAAAACTATTTTTTTTTTTCAAACAAATAAAACTCTTCACTTTCTCACTATAACAAATTCCCTTTACATGACTTAAACATATCCCTTTTCTCTTCTTCTTTTCTTAAATAAGGGCCTCTATCTATGCACGCACAGTATCAATTAATTAAATTTTATAATTTTTTAAGCTCCAAAAAAGGACTTAAAATTCGATATCTCTAATTCATTCATGAAATTCCTTTTCAGAAAAATGATAAACATTAATTACAAAAACTGAATCCACCTAACAAAACCTGCAATCACTGAAATTATTTCATTGACGACGACGAAAAACGAAAATGATAACAACTGCAGTTCAATCAAAAGCAAATAATTAAAAAAACAAAGAGGAAAGGAACTGACCACCACGAGTAAGAAACAATATGATCGAGCTTGAGAACAAGCAACAACGTGAAAGTGAAGAGAAGACTATGTGCAACCACAGTCTGAACGGACTTCAACACTCTTCTCCAGCTCATCTTCTTCCTCTCCTCCTCCCCCTCCTCTACCTCCCTCTCTCTCCAGTTCGCTCTAAATTCACAGAAACTTCAAACGACGGCGTTTTCATGATTCACTGAGCGCCATTGAAAATCCTCCGTGTTTGTTTGCCTCTTGATTTGATGAACATAAAACAAAAAACATCAACTCCGATGCAAAAAGACGCATATGTCCTTACATAAAGTTTGTTGATACTCCCCCCCTTTTAAGGCGGGTAATTTTGTTCAAATTGATTTTTTTTAACAATAAAATGATTTTAAAGAGAAGATAAATTAATATCTAAAATTCATAATTATTATTAATATATAATATTATTTCAAATTTATTTTAGTTAATAATTTTATCAAATATTAGGTAAGGAAATAATTCTTAAAAAAAAATTAATTTATTTAATGAATTTCAATTTTATACTTGGAGCCTTTGCTATACAAGGAATGAGCCCGACAGTAAGAAATAAAAGATTGCCTGAATTGGTAATTTCCCATGACGTCCTTTTAACTTGGTTGAAATTGACGAGTTTCCAGAGAGGGGCCGGTGATGGTTGTAGTGTGAGGGAGATCGTCGAGGTCAATATCGATGGGTTGATGCATTACGTGGCTGCACAGAAATTGTTCGTCACAAGCTTTGTTTGACCGGCCTGTGGTGTGAGTATTATGAAAGTCTCCACTAATATTTACTTTAAAATGGAGCACTGCTTGACCGTTGGATTTTAGCCGTCGCCTTCCCAAAAGATGAAACGTGCAATTAAAAGTCATCCATCGCTAAATTTGGAATTTTCGAAGATTCACGCTGAAAACGATTTTAATAATTTTTACATTGGCCAAAGGACATTTTCCCACCCATAGTTTGAGGCTGGGACAAATTCCCACCCGCTTAAGTTTAAAAGCCCGAAGTCCCACCCATCATCAATTTTTTTATTATTTTTTTATTAAAATTATTAAATTACTCTTTTAAAAATTAAAAATTTATAATAAAAATATAAAATAATTTTTAAATAATAAAAAATTTAAAAAAAATTTAAAAAAATTTGGAAATTCAAAAAACCCATCAGCCACCGCCGTCGGCACCGGTGGCGGTGGCGGCCCATAATAGAACCAGGTGGCCATTTCCGATCACCTGGTTCCAGGGGAGGCCAGATCTGGCCTCCCCGTTCGGTGGAGGCGGCCAAATCGACTGCCTCCAGTTTCGGAGGATCTGGCTGTCTCTGCCCGAAATAAAGGCCGGAAACGACCGTAAAGGGCCGGCCTTGGCCCCATTGGCCGTTTCCGGCCTTTATTTTGGGCGGAGGCGGCCAGATCTGGTCGGCTCCCCCAAAACTGGAGGCGACCGATTTGGCCGCCTCCACCCAACGGGGAGGCCAGATCTGGCCTCCCCTGGAACCAGGTGGCCGAAAATGGCCACCTGGTTCTATTATGGGCCGGTGGCGGTGGCAGTGGCTGCTTCAAGATTTTAAAATTTAAAAATTTTTAAATATATATTTTAATTTTTTAAAATTTTTTTTAATATTTTATATTTAAATAAAATTTATTTATTAATTTATAAAATTTTAATATTAAAAAGACAAAAACACCCTTGATTATTACTGTGCATTTATTATTTTTAATATTAAAAATGGTTGACGGGTGGGAGACCGGGTTTTTCAATTTCAGCGGGTGGGACTTTGTCCCCGCCTCAAACTATGGGTGGGAAATTGTCCTTTGGCCTTTTACATTTTACAACATGATGCTTTTGAATTAGGCCGAAAAAGTATTTATTAAAATATTAAATACAATTTTAATTCTAATGAGTATAAATTAATATAAAATATTTTTAATAAAATTTAAAAATAAAATATTATTTAATTTAAAAATATTTTTATCTTTTCTATAATTTTTTAAAAAATTTAACACAAAATAATGAACAACATGATTCCAAGGGTTTGATATTCAAATTAATATTTATTATAAAAATAATTTATTTTATTTTATGATTGAATTGAATTTGGGTCAAGCACAAGTAAATTTTATCAAAATTAATGAATTAAGATTTAAATTCAGTTTAATAATAATTTAATTTTAAATTTAATCAAAGCTAGTTTTAATTTAAATAATTATTTCAGTTTAAAGTCCGCTCCTTTATAAAAACAAAATTTTCTTTGATTCCAACTTGATTTGTTTAATTTAATATGAAATTAGAGCTTCAACAATTCCAATCAACATACCCCTATTTTTGCTTGAACTTGGGTGAGAGCCAACTCAAAGTTGGTCAACATTGAAGGCCCCGAAATATTTGGAGACACCTTCTATTTACGATTAGGTGAGAATGTCCATTAACTTCATATGGGGTCAGAACTCAACACATCTTCAAATCTTAAAATTTGGAAAATAATTTTTCTATTTTCATTTACAAATTTATTTTTCTTTACAACAAGATTCCCACAGTAAAAAACCAAAGTGGTACAAACTAAATTCTTCTTCCTCCTGTATAAGGGTGTATTTAAACTAAAAATAAATAATTATATATTTATATTCGATTCATTTATTGATAGAAGAAATTCGTGTTTAATTTGCCTTGTGTTCAGATTTGTAGACAATGATTACACTTGGGTGCGGTTCAGTTTTATTAATTACTATACAAAACGAATATGAATTTGTTCATGTTCGTCGAAATCATAAAATATAAAGAAAAAAATTATCACACATTTGTTTATATCTAAATTGAAATAACGCCGTTTTATTTTTTAACAAAACTATATTATTTCTTTTAGATAACAAAATAATTTATTCAACATGCGAGCTATTTATTGTTTTCTTATATTTAGACTCGTACTCACAAGTCAACATAACTCACTTTTGAATTCATTACTTTGAAAATTTTATATTTTTCATATGTTCGTCGAAGTCTGGCATGAATTTTTAATAAATTAAAAGGTATTATTTTCACTTTGTATGCAGTATATTAGAGTTATTATCACCAACATCCGTATAGTATAAACTAATTGTAATTTCAGCCAAACTACTTCGAATTTCAGCAGCCATTTTACCCCGTTGGCTCTCTCCCTCAGAGATCATGAGCTTCTGCAGCATGCGGTAGTCGCCTAATAAGTCAGCAGCTATCAATTCTGGTGATTGGCCCTTGTCTCTAAGCCGGCAAATGTCGACTTGGATATGATACGCAACTTCCCTTTGCCGCAACATTTAGCACCAGTAGTTATATGACCTATTTTGTCGGCTATTCAGCCATGGCCTTCAACATGTTTCCCCCACGTTTCTCTCAGAAGGCCAGATGTTTAGATTCGTTTTAGTCATGGAGTTTGCTTGCCATTTTGCTATATAGGCGGATATGTTTGATTGTTACATTTTTTGGATGATTGGTAGTTTGGGTTTGGTTCCGTGGTGGAAGATTGACTGGGAAAAGGAAGTTAATACCTGTTGAAGTCGCCAGCTGCGGCCTCCGGATTCCCTTCCGAGAATGGACAAGAGGGGCGCTTAACTTGATACCTCTTGAAGAAAATCCACCGACCATGTCGCATTTGTAGAGATGGGATTTACGTATGTTGTCACACTTAAGTTTCAAGGAGACTAGAGAAATTGCTGGAGTCATCCTTCATCTTTTTTACTCAAGCCTGCTGCAAGTCCATTCTCTCTAATGGCAAATCAGAAAATTTCTTTAGAAACTCCTGAGCCCGGGCTGCACCTTTAGACATGTCACTGGGATCGCTCGCTCTCTTTTTTATGGATCCCACCCGAAAATAACTAACAAGAACGCTTCCAATTCATCAGCTTTTTCTCTAGCAAGGGAAACGACAAGGGAAATTTGCAAATGCGGCTACATGAATACCAAAACCTTGATCAAAAGCCTCTGGTTCAACCTGAAGAACGTATGGACAGATGGGGAAGTATTACTAGATGCAGTTTTTCTCAACAAAACATGTGAACCAGCATTGATGTTGCATGCAAAGCAAAAAGTATACAAGAAAGTCCTTGCAGCGTCTTAGTTGGTGAACATTGAAGCATGTGAACCAACAGAATTATTCAATGAGAGAGCACTTACCTTGCACAACATGGTCAACTTGCGACTTGACGAGTCAATATGTACGGTAAACGCCAACAATTCGCTTTGTATGGAGCTCATGATTGGCATTTTCGTCAGCTAATGGAATCAATTCATGCAAGTGGGTTGCAAACAAAGTAGGTGCTCTAATAATTTCAACCAAGTCATGGGCGGCTCTCATGGTCAAAAAAAAAAAAAAAAAAAAAAAGAGCTTAAGACCTCAAAAAAAAAAAAGGAGTTTCGTATTGAATTAGCCTAATATATTTATATTATTAGAAAACTATTAAAATAACTATCATCTAAGATCACAAATATTTTTAAACCAACTATAAATCTAAGTTAAACTTTATAATCAAAACAAACATAATGTAACTTAGTTCTGAGCATAAATAATACCTTACCAAGATATACAACACTCAAATGTAATAAAACTGAGTAAAGCTACATGCATACATTTTTAAATTCTCACTTGTATATTTAGATGATATTTTATTATATAATTGATTATTCATTTTTTAGTATATACTTATATACTAATTTACGTATCTAAATGATGTATAATTATGTATGAAAATCATACAATCATATTTTAATAATATGATGATATATTAACTAGGTATATAAATAAACACTCAAAAGTGTATGCATATAATTTTATTATATAGAACTAATGGAAGTTATGAGAAAAGAATTGTATCTTTCATCTATAGGAATATGTTAGAGGACTTCCCTAACGTTAACAACTCAATTTCTCTCAATCAAATAATAACAATTAAACAAGAACAGTATATTTTATTACTTTCAAAAACCATTATTTTATCACCAATCTTCCTTTGAATAGAGTACCTATTTGTAGAGTAAGTCCATATTGGGATCCTAGGTCTTGAATTTATTTCATGCATGATTTGTTATAATCTATAATTATATAATTGATCACCTAATGTATTCATAAGGTTCTTAATATCAAAAAAAGTTTGATTTCCTCATCATTTTATTTCTTTTTAAGAACATTTGTCTCTACCATATATTAAATATGCAAATAAAATAAAAAAAATGTATGCAAATAAAATAAAAAATTTTTCATTTTATTAATAAAATAATATGATATAATGATGGTTTATATAACAAAAATGATTGATTCTAAAGTACTTACTCTAACATTTACCACAAATACAACCAATTTGTAAAGAAATATCAATAGGTTATTGACACATGAAATCATCTTACACACCCTAACACACAATCAATCAAAGAGAATGGTGTTGTCGGTGATGGTAGTGAATGGTGGTAACGTTGGTAGGAGGCCACCATTCCAACAAGGAAACCATCGAATGACTTACACACCATGTAGAATTGTCCATCATTGTTACGAAAAGCACCAACATTGTTGCCACTATCTTTATGTCATCTTCCATAGTAGGACCTACTCTTTTATCATTGTCATTGCCACCAATATCGTTTGAAATTCAAACTCCTGACTAATATAATCTAAGGGATGTTTATGATAGTCTACCCATTGCATTATTAAGTGGACTTATTAACTGATTACTTGAATTTATTTAAGAATGAATTAGACTATACGACGAGACAAAATAGTTGAAAATAAGAAAACGATGATGGATATTTTGATATTTTATCCGCATGTGTAAGCAAGTAATACATTTAGAGTACATTAAGAAAAGTATTGTTGGTTGTACCAAGAAGTGGTAATGGTGTTAATAAAATTTCGTATAAAGATATGATAGTAATTAAACTTGACATATTAATACATAAATTTCAAAGCCATTTTTATATTTACATGTTTTTACACTTAATTTAACAAAATTTACTAACAAAATTTAAATTTATCGAAAGTGTTAAAAAAGAAAAACAAAATAGTAATTTCCCATTTGGAGAATGGCAATTTGGTCATTTTCTTTTTGTAGTGCGTTTTGGGTTGCTTATGATTTTTATCTTTGGATATATTTTCTGAGGTGAAAGTAAGTGACTGGTTAATGGTGACAGCTCCGTAGCATGCATGCACTTGGCCAAAATTCTGGGTGTGCATGTGAATAAGCACTTTGGGTTGGGGATATGGACAAGTACCTCTTTGAAAGAAAATCTCCACCACCAATTGTTGCTTACTTTCAGTCTTTCCTCTGGCTAGCCAACAATTCCCTTTCCGCAACACCCTCCCAAATAATAGATATTTTTTCTTGGGGTTTCGGGCTTGGACTTAACATTTAGGGTTGGCTTTGGTTTAGATTAAAAATAATAATAAAAAAAAGTTTAACCTAATAGTAAAAATATGAATCACCTAAAATGGTTAATCTTAATTTATTTAGTTTATGATGTGGGTTTAAGTGGTCACAGACTTCTGAATTTATATTGTTCGATTATTCAGCGTTAATTGATTGATATAGATAGGGATTTTTGAGTTATAAAAAAAAATTATAATTTGATTGAGATTTGATAATATTTAAATTGAAACAAACTATAATGTTTTTTTAATAATTTGGGGCAATGCTTTTTATATGGGAAACTTAGAGTTTTGCATATGACTATATATTTTATTTAATATTATTTAATATAAAAATGTTATATTGACACTACAATTTTATAATTTATTTTTAAAATTTTTTTTATTTATAAAGATAAAAATATCTTTTTAACTAGTTAAATATAATGGTTCTGTTAATTTTACTCAATAATAAATATTTAACTTTTAAAAAATTAACGAATAGAATTTTGTCTGATAGGGAAACCTTGGGTGGGAATAAGTAGTTTGGCTTCTTTTTTTTTTTTATATTATCACGAACCATATATTAAAGTATGCCTGATAATATTATAGTCTCTAAACTATTCAAATTAATTATAAGAAACACAAACACACCCTGCAGAAACGTTTGAATGAGTTCAATATTGTAAGAGAAAAGAACATGGAAGGTTGTTTCTTCTAACCCTAATTTTAAGAAAATTTGAGCAAGAGTCAAGAGAAAATGCGATTCTCCTTGTTTTTTTGTATAAATAAAACTCATTGTCTACATTCTTACTAGCAAAGTAATACCTTTGTATTAATAAACTATCAATTCGATTTCGTTGACTCAACCTTTTGCTTTGTTTTAGCGTTATTATTTTGTTTTCTCTATATAATCCTTCTAATTTTTCATTGTGCAATCGAAATAATTTACTGTGATTACATGTTAATAACTATCTTTAATTGCTCTTTGAATTCATCAAATTGTATTACATCAAAGACTAGGAATTTATATAACAAATTTGTATATAAATTTTGTGGTATAATATATAGTGTGACATATTAATCAATTAATTAATGATATAATTCTTTCAAAGTGCCTGTGTACATATATACACATATACATACATACATACATACATACATAGGTTGTTATATAGTATATGCAGTATAAGTATATATATATATATATATATATAAAATAAAAAGTATATCTTATTGTTATGGTGCTAGTTCAAAACTAAGTGTAGAATTCACTATTAAGGGTAAAAGAAAATTTTAAAAATTTCAAACACCCTAAAAGTTTTTAATTAATTTTTTTATTACACTCTTAATATTTCAATAACTACTATTTTGTCACCAAACATAAAATTATATGTCATTAAGTCACTCTTATATATATTTGAATCATTATATTTTTTATTATTTTTAATTAAAATTAATATTAATTAGAGTAAAAATTAATTAATAAAAATTTAGAAGCAAATATTAATTAATTTGAGAATATTTTTGTTTTTTTAATATTTTTATAGAAAAATTAGCAAAAGTTGTCAACAAATTTCTTTTGGTAAACAAGAATATAATTAACCAGAAGCATAATTCGAACAAAAAAAAAAACAAGTAATCGGTTGAATAAACCTTATCACGATAAACGACAAGACAACGAAATTACTATACAAAAGTCATTTGTATAAAAACCTTTAAGAATTCAACAAAAATTAACCCGTTAAGGGTAATTTTGTTGGTGAGTAAAATGACCATTATGTTAAAAAAATATGGATTTGAACTTCCATGATACCAAACTCTTAATTTTATCTAAAGTTTTACTGTCCCAAAAATTTGTTATTTCATCATACCTTCAATAATTTGTTCACTATAGTTATAATTCTTGTTCACATCTCACGACTTGTCATATTCCAAAGAGTTCTATCATTACCGAAACCTACAAAGGAAATAATGCCAATATTAATTGCAAGGAATTGAAACTTAGCTTTCACAAGAAAAATCAAATCATATGATGATATTTAAAATTGTCACACACACATAATATAAATATTATAATATTTATATGGAGCTTTGTTTAAGACATTATATTATATGCTTTATTCTGTGACAAACCAAATGCTTTTCAATATGCAATATGTTATTTATCAGAATTTATCTGTTTAGTGTATTTGGTATATACTTCTTGGCAACATATGTTTAGGAGTCTTTTTTCTCACTAGTTTTTTGGGTTTTTTAATCAAATTAGTTTTGAGGTATTTTAAGACTATTATTTGTCAAATTGATTATGCACTTGTTTTTACTGACTCAAAAAACTCTCATAAAACCCATATAGTGTATTTTTGAGGAGTTTATAAAACATCTTAATAGGGTGTTTTGTGTGGTTTTAAAATTTTATTCTATAAATATCATATCTACTTAATACTATTTCAATTATATATAATAATTATAATAAATAAAAGAAAACGGAAAAAAATTTCTTTTTCAATCCTCTCAATATTTCGATTTGTTTCCTACATTCAAAATCCTATTTGAAATTTTACTGATCCCAATTTGAATTAAAAAAAAAAAAAAAAGAGAAAAGTATTAAGCATCATCAATCTTAGGTATGCATATTTTCTACAATAGTTTTTTTTTTTTCACTAGTTTTGAGGGGTTTTTAATCAGTTTTTTAAATTTCTTGACCGAGAAATTAAAACATATTTTTAATTAGTAATAAGCATTTTTATCCAATGGTTCCAAGCAGCGGGAGATAGAAATAAGCATTGATACGTCGAATAGCAAATAAAGCATATTTTTTATCCAAACTTTCAAGTAAGTAAAATATGAGGAATTAAGCAATTAACTTCATGATGATTTATCTAATTAGTGCTTTTACTAAATTTTCAAAACTTAATTATGATTAAACATGATATAAATTACTTTTGAAACCCCATTTTTATGGAATAAAGATCCAAAGACTTATTTCTTCACAACATGAAGTTAAAACTTTTGAATGGTGCTTTAAAGTTGATTGATTGCATATGTTTCTATCATTTTAAAAAGAGAAATGTTTACGTAATAGTATAAGTGTAAAGATAATGAATAAATAAGCCAAAAATTGTACTTTTAATACCCTCTACGGTATTATAAATAAACTAGATTATGGTAAATACGAGTGAAAAGTAAAGTCAAGTTACTTCACAACAAGAAGCGACCTTGTAATTGTAGGACCCGCCGCCCAGAGTACCCCTGCAGCTGAACAAAATATCTCTTTCTATTAATAATCTGGAAATTGGGTACTCGAGACGGGAATCCTACGGAAAAGAAACCCTACTGCTGCTACTGTACAATCTGTGTACAAGCGGAAGCTGAAAAATGAACTGAAATAAATATACAATGAGCCCAAACTGGTTTTCATAACATACTATTTCTGTTCTTTACACTGTTCTGAATAACTGAAAATGTAAATACAATATTTACAAGACCACACAGGCCAAACTGAAAATACAACTGCAAACTAGTATGTGGGGTCCCCTCTCGCAAGCCTCGGTCCACCCGTTCCTCGCCAGCAGCAACCACAACCTGAAAAGGAAGGAAGAAGGAAGGGAGTGAGTGATAAAGATCACCCAGTAAGCATTCCTTACTTCCCCCGCCCAAACAAGCGACAAGCACACACAAGACTAACACTGAAACTTGGCCTCGGCCTTACCCATACATCTAGTCGCTTGCTGGCGCTGCAACTGATTATCTGGATTGCTGTTATCTGATTACTGATTACCTGCGTATCTGATTAGTCATGTCAATATGTATATGTAATGACATGCTAAGCTGGAAACTGAAAATGACTGATGATGCATGCATCTGAATCTATAACTGTACCCGAAGGTACCTGCTGCTGATCAGGCTGATGAACACAGGGATTCGGCATCCTGGCCAAGTGGGCTGAACATTCTAGCTACTGGCTAGAAAGCTGGAAACTATACTGCTGCTAGTCAGTCTGACTGATGTCAGAAACTGAATCTGAATACTACTGAGCATTCTGACTGGTGTCAGAAGCTGAATCCCACAGATGCCCCCTCGAGTTCACCCCAAACTGAAACCCATACCTTGGGTCCTGACTGCTGAAATCTACTGAATTCGGATCCCTGGATCCTCATTCAGGCTACATGCTGTGTCATGCTATACATATGCTGTATTCTCATCTGATTTCACTGTTATCTGATGCTTATTAGCCTTTGGATGGATTACCAAACCTTTCTTAATCAATTTATGCCTTTTTCTGGAAAATCTGCTGAACACACGGTCGTGTGGACCAAGCACACGATCGTGCAAGAGAGACACACGGCCGTGCCAAGCAAAGCACACGGGCGTGTGCCCAGACACACGGGACCGTGCCCCGGTCGTGTGTCTGGCCGTGCTCTCCTCTGGAAAATCTGGAGCATTCTACTGAAAAAGCTGGCACACGCCCGTGTCCCTCAGGACACACGGTCGTGTGTCTGCACATCCTGGCCGTGTGCACTACATGCACACGGGCGTGCCCCTGCAGAAACCAGGGCACACGGGTGTGTGTCTGTGGGCACATGGGCGTGTGTCCAGCTCTGCAACTCGAACACCCACCTGGATCATGCAGGAAACTCATCCACACACATCCAAACTGAAATTAAACTGAAACACATATCCAAGGCACTTCAATCATCACACATTCATCATCAATTTCATCATCCATCCAATATTACTACATCCACCATTAAAATCTATCATTTCTCTCACTACAACACACACAAGCAAAGCATGCATGTTCTGGGTGGAAAATAAGCATAACAATCAACATATAATCATCATCTCATCATCATACACACATACAAGCATAGCATCTCAAGCTGGGAATGGAAACACACGTTTCCATCCAAATCAAACAAGCTGGGAAACTAAAGGAGAGAGTAAGAAACACTTACCTCTCGCCATGGCTGCTGGGAACTCTAACTCAAGCTGATCTCTGGTCTCTCTAGCTGGACTAGGAGCTGCTGGAAGTTGGAAATCTGATCTAGGGCTGGGAGCTGTGGAGAACAAAGAAACTGAGCTGAAGATGGGAGGCTGCTGGGTGAGAAGCTA
>JAJEJH010001796.1:0-17267 GCA_026122585.1 Anacardium occidentale
GCAGCTTGCAGTGCTGCTTCTTGGGCGCACAGCGCGGGTCTTCTTGCGGCCTTTCTTTCTTCGCTTGTTTCCGGCCCAATTCACATCCAAATTAAGTTCTGTTTTTTTTATTAGCTTCATATGGAGTCTTTTGATAAATAAGGATGCCTTTGATTGTCAAAAATGATGCTTGTGATGCTAGATATTTATTCGAATGTGTGACTCAAACCTATGCTTTATTGTCTCATTTGACAAGATATTTTTGAAATTGATGTGCTGAGTTCAAGTCCTCCATTTTAAAAGCATGATTGGTCTTCCTTGATTGTTTTGAACTAAATGAGTGTTACTTGGATATTGATTAGTTGTGGAGCAAAAGGAAGGAAGGAAGGAAGGACAATTCAGGAGTCCCATGTCAACCTCAAGGTTATTGCATAATTCAATTGAAAGTGCTTTCAATGTGCATAAAAGTTCAGCTCTGTAAATTTATATCTGTGGTGTCAGTTTAGCAGATTAACAATTTCGAATTGTTTCAGGTAGGCAGCGCTGAGATATTAAAGTGCTTGTATGCCCATGGACAAGAAAATGAAAGCTTTCAAAGACGCATCTATCGGATGATTAAGGGGTGAGAATTTATAGTCTCACAGATCCTTGGGGTTTATCCAGATTTTGTCCAGAAGTGCTTTGTTTCTGGTTTTCTTTTCCTGAATTTTTTTTTATAAATTTTCTCTAATAATAAATTTGCTTAGGTGCCCACTACAATTAAAAAAAAAAAAAGAAAAAGAAAGTGAGTCTGTTAAATTTTATTTTTAGACATTGACCCACATTAGAGATCGCCCTTTTCCGTCATCAGTTTCTCTGAATGTGGTTGTATTGTATGCTCTGTAAATTCTTACTGTTCTGACAGTCTGGTTTTGTAAAGAATGGGAAAGATTTTTTCACTCCAACTCCACATTGAAAACAAATGGACGATGGAGATTAAGGCAGAAGATGGAGGGCCAAGATCAAAGTAGAATATTTTTTGTTATGGCCAGCTGTAAAGTAGGATATGATAGGATATATATTTTAGAATTGAAATTGCTTTTTTTACGCAATTAGTTAGGCCTTTCATTCCTTTTTTTTCTCATTCCTTAGTGTATAAATTGGCTTGTAAATAATGGCTCAGTAGAATATACGAATTACAGAAAAAGAAAAGCTTTTTTTCAGCTCAATTTTTCTTTTCATGGTATCAGAGCAGTGCATGTACTAAGCACTGTTCTTCCTCTATTCATTAAAATTCTACTGCTAATTATTGATCTACCCTTACAATGGAAAACCCACACCCCACTACCGATATGCTAATCCTCCAAAACTCAGATCAGCCTGGAATGCAGCTCGTCACTGCAACTCTTGATGGTTCTAATTACCTCTCTTGGAGCCGAGCCATGACGATAGCCTTAAGAGCTAAAGATAAGTTAGCTCTTGTTGATGGTAGATTTGGAAAACCAGATCCAGACACAGTTGAATATGAACGTTGGCACAAAGCAGACAGCATGGTGGTGTCCTGGATCCTCAATTCAATGACCAAGGAGCTAGCCAGCGCCTTCTTGTACACCACATCTGCAAAAAATTTGTGGGATGAAATTAAGGAAAGGTATGGAGAGAGCAATGGCCCCCTGTTATACCAATTAAAGCGAGAAATTAGCTCCATCACTCAATCAAGCCTTTCAGTTGTTGCTTATTTTACAAAATTAAAAAAACTTTGGGATGAACTAAGCTATTTAAGGCCATTACCTGCGTGTAATTGCGATGTTGCTGCTCTGCATAAAGAGATTGATAATACAGACAACTTAATTCAGTTTTTGATGGGTCTTAACGACGCATATGATCATGTAAGAAATCAGATTTTGATTATGGAGTCATTATCGACTGTTAACAAAGCCTACTCTATGGTTCTCAGTGTTGAAAAGCAAAGAGAAGTTCAAATCATTAATGTACCTGAAGGGATGTCTGCTACCTTTTATGCCAATCCAAAAGATGTTTCAAGGCCACAAAACCGGAGGAAAGACAAAGACAGTAGAATGTGCACTTATTGCAAGAACACAGGACATACTAGGGAAACATGTTTTAAACTTAACGGCTACCCGAAATGGTTCACAGAACTCAAAGGCAAAAAAGGCAAAGAGAAAGCAAATGTTGTATCAAATGAGATTCTTAGTGATACCAAGGATGAAACACCAATCACAGCAGGCTGGAATGCAGAAATAGCCAATATCATACAACAAGAAATCAGCAAATACATGAAAAGCCAGGGAGCAAACACGATGGAATCAGCAGGATGCGTAGGCTATTCTGGCCCTGCAGGTAAACAATCTGACTACTACTCCGTACATACCATTAATGATGTAGGTACCTGGGTAATTGACACAGGTGCAACTTCACACATGTGCCATGATTTTAGTCTATTTACCAAAACTATTAAACTTGAACCCACAGTACCAGTTTCTTTACCTGATGGATCTTTAAGGTACTCAACACACAAAGGTACCATAAAATTATGTGACACTTTAATCCTACATGATGTTCTTTACATACCAAAATTTGCATGTAACCTAATTTCTGTCAGAAAACTAACTCAAGACTCAAATACCTATGTTTCCTTCTATCCAAACCACTATTTTGTGCAGGATTTGAAAACTAATTGAAAATTACAAAAGGGAGCAATAAAGGGAGGCCTGTACACCCTGAACAGAGACACAGAACCAGAAAAAGCGTGCACCAGTTATACTCAAGCCACCAACCTACAACTTTGGCACAAAAGACTCGGTCACACCTCAAAAAACAAATTACTTCATATCCCCACCCTATGAGTGTTAGAAAAAATGGATTTGCATATTTGTGAAATATGCCCTTTGGCAAAACAGCAGCGTTTACCTTTTCCTAAAAGTAATATTACTGCTAATGACATTTTTGAATTAATGCATGTTGGTCTTTGGGGTCCGTATCCAGTTCAATCCATTTCAGGAGCTTCTTATGTGTTAACCATGGTGGATGATTTTTCTAGAACAACTTGGACTTTTTTGTTGAAAGAAAAATCAAATGTGCCAAATGTTTTAAAACAGTTCCATAATTTTGTGTTCAATCAGTTTCAAAAAACAATCAAAGTTATCAGAACTGATAATGGCACTGAATTTGTAAACAACTCATGCAAAATTTTTTTTCAAGAGAAAGGCATTGTGCATCAAAAAACTTGTGCTTATACACCACAACAAAACGGTGTGGTAGAAAGGAAGCATAAGCATCTTTTACAAGTTGCTAGAGCACTAATGTTTGAGTCCAATTTGCCAAAAAGGTTTTGGGGAGAATCTATACTTATGGCTACATACATAATAAATATTCTGCCAAGCTCCATTTTAAAGTGGAACACTCCTTATGAAATTTTGCATAAAAGACAACCGGATTACTCAATTTTAAAAAAAATTGGTTGTTTATGTTTTGCTACAAATGTCTATCCTCAAAAAACAAAATTTGATGCACGAGCATTAAAATGCATTTTTTTGGGATACGAAATTGGTGTCAAGGCATACAAATTATATGACATTTCAAATAAACGATTATTGTTGTCAAGGGATGTCATATTTCATGAACATGTATATCCATACCAAACACAATCACCACAATCAGATTACCAAGATACATCATTACCAATACCAAACATAACCGTACCAGACACAGATGAGAATCAACCACACAACCGTGAAGGAATTGCCTTACCAGAACCAGAGCCTCAAGAACCTGAAATTAGGAAAAGTACAAGGGTGAGAAGCAGGCCTTCCTGGATGGAGGACTTTGTTGCACATACAACTGAAATACCATCAACAGATCCCCCTTTTTTTATGTCAACCCCACCTGCATATAATCATGGCTATGTCAATTTTGTTGCACATGTTTCAATTACACAGGAACCAAAATCATACAAGGCAGCTAAGGAGGACAGTAGATGGGTTGCAGCTATGCAGGCAGAATTAAATGCATTGGAAAAAAACAAAACATGGGAATTAACCATGTTACCTAAAGGGAAAAAAGCGATTGACTCAAAATGGGTGTATAAAATCAAGTACAATTCAGATAGAACTATGGATAAATACAAAGCAAGACTTGTTGCCAAAGGCTACAACCAAGAATTGGGTGTTGACTATCATGACAATTTTTCGCCGGTGGCTAAAATGGTGACTGTCCGATTACTCCTTGCCATTGCTGCGGCAAAAAATTGGCCTGCATATCAATTGGATATTAACAATGCTTATTTACATGGTCACATAGAAGAAGAACTATACATGAAGCCTCCAGAAGGCTATACTAATACAGGTGAAGGTCAAGTCTGCCGCCTCACTAAAAGTCTATATGGACTAAAGCAAGCTGGGCGCCAATGGAACAAAGAGCTTACTTCAAAACTTCACTCCATTGGTTTTACCAAATCAGAAGCAGACCATTGTTTATTCACAAGAGGAAGAGCAGAAAATTACCTTGCCATAGTTGTGTACGTGGATGACTTGCTTATCACCGGGCAAGATGAAAAAGGAATCAGTGAAGTCAAAAGAGCACTGGATGAGGCATTCACAGTGAAGGATTTAGGACATGCTCGATACTTTCTCGGAATCAAAATAGCTAGATCCAAAGGAGGAATTTATATTAGCCAAAAAAAATATGTCAAAGACATATTACAAGACACAGGCATGCACGAGGCAAAAGGAAGTCACTTTCCTTTACCAACTGGACTAAAATTAAACACAGAAGAGGGTGAGATCTTCCCGGATCCAAAGAGATACAGACGCTTGATTGGACGATTGCTTTATCTCAATTTCACCAGACCAGATATCTCCTATTCCACCCAACACTTAAGCCAGTTCATGCAACAACCCATAAGGCCACACTTGGATGCTGCACTTCACCTCGTCAGATACTTAAAACAATACCCAGAGCAAGGCTTGTTTTTTCCGAAAGCAAACACCTTCAAGATTCAAGCTTTTTGCGACTCGGACTGGGCCTCTTGTCCAATGACACGCAAATCTCTTACGGGTTTTTGCATCTTTCTTGGACCATCAATGATTTCCTGGAAATCAAAAAAACAAACAACAGTCAGTAAATCCTCCGCAGAAGCCGAATATAGAAGCATGTCCTCCACCGTGTGCGAATTACAATGGGTTACTTATCTGCTCAAGGATTTCATGATCTCGCCTTCCTTGCCCATCACGCTAAACTGTGACAACAAAGCCGCAGAACATATAGCTGCAAATCCGGTATTCCATGAGCGAACAAAGCATCTAGATATAGATTGCCACCTAGTTCGCAATCAAGTCCTAAGTGGTTTTATCAAAACACAGCACGTCCATTCGAAAGAGCAGCTCGCAGATCTGCTAACCAAACCACTAGGCACAGCTGCCCATCATCGTCTTCTTTTCAAGATGAAACACTTACAGCAGACAGATTCAGACATTCCAGCAATTGAAGAATCGGGCGTTCAAAGAGACAAACCAGTAAAACATGTTTCATCTTGAGGGGCGGCTGTAAAGAATGGGAAAGATTTTTTCACTCAAACTCCACATTGAAAACAAATGGACGATGGAGATTAAGGCAGAAGATGGAGGGCCAAGATCAAAGTAGAATATTTTTTGTTATGGCCAGCTGTAAAGTAGGATATGATAGGATATATATTTTAGAATTGAAATTGCTTTTTTTACGCAATTAGTTAGGCCTTTCATTCCTTTTTTTCTCTTTCCTTAGTGTATAAATTGGCTTGTAAATAATGGCTCAGCAGAATATCCGAATTACAGAAAAAGAAAAGCTTTTTTTCAGCTCAATTTTTCTTTTCAGGTTTTTAACTACTACCTGATTGAATACTACTGCTGCAGAGGGCCTTTAGACATAGCTCTATTTCACTACCGAGAAGACAAGGTTAGCTCATATCTTCTGCTTTTGTGCTTCTTCTGTTGTGATCTAAATCTGTTTCTTTATTTCGCGCCCTTCTTCAATTCTCCTTGTTATATTGTTTCTGAAAATATCAGGAACCCAGGAAATATTGCAAATGCAACAAGAAGACCACCGAAGCAACAACTCAGTCTTGCCAAGAACGGGAACAACTTTACCCATTTTGGGGGTACCAGGTCCTGGCTCTTATAAGTTGTTTTCTTTTACAATTAATCGGTTGATTAGTTAGCTTTTATTTGTTAAAATCTGTGCCTTCTGTTCCAGGAGATGGAATGCCAGATTAGAATTCTGAGTTTGAAAATCAGCCTTCTTCCCAAGAGACTACGAATGATTTCCTCCCTAATCCTGGTAAACCTGGTGGTAGAAGAAGTCTATGAGACAGTTTTCAGCGGTAAAGCATGATAAGTTTTAAGCTATTAAATGTTTTCTGTCATAAGAAACTGTACCTGTTAATTGAAAAAAAATCTCTTTGCATTTCTTTAGAAAACATCTTTTAACTTGATCTCTGTAGTATTTTGGTCCAATAGCTAACTCACTATGAAAATATTGTTTGCTTTAAATAAATCATACACATCCAACATCTCTCCCATATATAACTCAGCATTCTCATTAAGGTTTGCCCCACAATCATTCAAGAGGAGGTTGAGATTTGCTCCACCATCATTTAAGAGAACACACATAATGATGTTATTACAATTTGTAACTTACTAGTCTGATTGTCTAACTCCCTAAAGGCCAAGTTCCTCTCTAAAAGCCTGCATACTTAGGAATAAAGCCTGTAAACGTGATATTGATTCAAGTGATATGCAATTCTTCGTTTCTATACGTAGTAACTTGCTTGGAAGCTCTAGCAAGTAATTAAGTCTCTTGCAATCGCTTAAATAAAGCTCTAGCTACTTGGAGAGGTCTTTTATAGATAGTAAATGTCTTAAAACTAGTGCTTTCAGTTTCACCATTTTGTCGTTGAAAATAAAGTGCATGCTTTTCTTGATTTGCCCATCATAAATTTGTCGAGGCATCTTTGGATGAGTGTATTGAAAGTTCCCGCAAATCAGCACTCACTCACTAATCTTACTATCAAGCAGTCCCTATCCAATTTAAACAATTGACAGGATGAAAAAATCATATGAAACTTCCTCTATTATTGGAGAAGTTTAATTGTTCCGTAATGAATGTAATCAAAATATTGATCTTGGTTGAAACATTAATACAAATTTAATTATTCATTATTGACTAGCTACATAGCTAACAAATGGCAATATCTTTTCATGAGTCAAGTGCTCTTGGTTGAAATGTAAGCAACTTTCGTTATTATGGAGATTGGAATGTTGTTTAGACTGAAGTCTAATGTTTTTAGTTTATTCTTTTATTTATGAAGTTTCGGGATTTTTGGTTAATAATTGTATCATCAATTTCCATTGAAAATTAGAATCGCACAAGCTGTTTTTCTCCTCCATGTTCTCCTCCCCCCTTTTCTCTGCTGTATTTTTCTAGTTCAGGTCAGCTATTTTACATGTTTATTTGCATCTTCTGTTTTCAGCAGACTCGCAAACTCTAGTTCTGCTTCTTAGTCTTTGATTCCTGTTTCTTATCTGAAATTATTGTTGCTTTATGTGTTTACCCATAGGTTGTCGCTAATTTTGTATATGTTTTTGAAATAGATTAAATGATATTCACTTCAATATGAAGTGAGTCTTTTTTCTTTTTGTTTTCATTACAAACTTATGCAAATACAAAGATGTCGTGTTATGAAGCTATGTATATAATCTCTGATGTGCTGAATCTGTTCTTTAAAATTTGTTATCCAGTTGTTCCTGTTGATTATAGAACACTAAATTTTATCATTTCATGTTCTTGAGCTCAACCAGAAGTCCTCACCGAGGTTTGTGCAAGAATTGTCGCATTTGAGATGGAGTATGGACACTGGGTTGAAGAGCAGACTAGGCAAACTTGTAATCTAAGACTGTCATGCCAGCAAGCGGAAGATGCTCTGACTCAATGCATGGAGAAATAGCAATCAACTCTTGCCGAACCTGTAGCGTCCACTCAGCTGGTAGACGGAGGTTACATCCCTAGAATACCTACCGCAATGGAGAAGTTGGAAGCTCTAGTCAGCTTGTGGACCAGGTAATTCCGCATCATTGCCCGATTAAGTATGGCTTTATTCTGCATTCTTCCCAAGTATAGTTGATGTTTCACTTTCAATATGTTCTTCATCAGCACGTCTGATTTAAATTGACAAACTTTCTAGTGGGTTGAATTTGTATTCATCTGTGAAATTGAAGTTTTCTTCAACTTTTACCTGTTTATTAAAGCACTATGCAACTGGTACGGAAAATTACTAGGTAATAACTGAGTTAGTATTCTGACCACAATTCTGCAAGCCCCATGATGCTATTCAAATTACACCTCTAAATTGCTGACATTGTTTCCAAATCAGAGGCATCTATGGACATTGTTGTTATAAACAATGGATCTCAAACGTCAATATTGAAGAGCCTCCATGGATTTATAAAAACTCCAAATAAATATGATCTGATTCCGTATTTGATTCCATGTGTGAAACCGAAGGTGACTTCAACACTCAAGTTTTCGAAGCCATTTCTAGCCATAAAGACAAGAAAAATAAGCTTATTCGGGTTCAATCGGAGGGTTCGAAAGAAATTCTGGATCCGTTCGCATAATTTTTCCCAAAGCTTTCGGATCGTGCTTAAGCTCAGAAGCAATAAAAAATGGCACATCAAGGAGTGTGAATTCATCAAATGGCTTCATACGAAGCCAATGAAAGAAACGGGAGCTGAATCGGACGAGAATCGAAGTGGAATGGCGCAAGTGAAGAAATGGCCTGGCCGTGCGCGCCCTGCCTACGCCCTGTCGCGCAAATGTGCGCGCGCGCGCGCTGCCTTGCAGCGCAAGCAAGCGCGCTGCACGCATGCTTGTGCGCGATGTGCGCACTTGCTCGCGCGCTGCCCGCACGCAAGCAGCATGCCGCGGCATGATGCCGCAGCACTTGGGTTCTGCCTGATTTGCGGATTTTCAGCCTTTTTTCAGGTTTCCTTGCATGCCTTGACTTCCAGAATTGCTACAATGCATCCTTTTTGATAATTTTGAGTTTCGAATGACCTCCAACACGGATTCGAGCACCAACGACTCTTCGGATCAAATTTAAACAATTAATTCGAATCGAATACTCAAATCGAAAAATTCGAATGAAGGTCAATTCAATCAAGGAAAATTACATGAAGATACAAGCATGCAAATTATGATATTTTATAATATGTTTGTATTTAAATTATGTATTGTAATTAAATTTAGGAAACTTTTATAATTTGTATTTTATGTTTTATTTTATTTCAATTGTATTTAAGTAACTAGGGTTTAGCTTAAATGTAACCATGGTTAAAACTTGCCTATATAAAGGCAACTTAAACTCATTGTAAGGAGCTTTTGTTGAAATGAAAAATTGAAAAGCTTTTTGCTTTCCTTGTTCCATGATGCTTGGTTGGCTCATGTGAATATTTATTTTCCTTTATCCAAATTTCCATTTGCAAGAAGAAATTTGGTGGTGGAAGAACCTTGGGGGTGGAATTTCCTTTATCCTTGGTTCACCCTCAAATTGGTGGAGAAATCCTTTATGTTTGAGGTTGGTTTTTCTTGCAATATTTTCATTTATGTTTGTTGGTGATGAATTAGTGTTGGATTTGGGTGGAAGATTGCATGATTTTAGGGTTGTTTTGGTGCTGGAATTTTGAGATGCCATTTCTGAAATTTTCATCACTAAAAATACAAGAAAAGGGTTGCCGATTTAGATCATCTGGTATCAGAGCTTTTGGTTGAATTTGTAGTTGCATTGTGGTGAGAGATTAGTATTTGAAATCTGAAAAAAATTTTCTGCTGGAACGGGTGGAAATTTTCTGCATGAATTTTCTTTGTCTTGGCTGAAATTAATTGCTAGATATAGGCTGGAAAATTTTGCATGCATTTGTGGTATGAAGGAGTGATGTTTGAAGTGTTGAATGGAAGATTAAATTGAGTAAGAAGTGGAAGTAGATAGCTGCTGGACTTCTGCAATTTGGTGCTGGAAATTTTCATACGTTGGCCAAAGGTTGAAGATGGTTGAGGAGAGAAGATGGACCAATTTTCTTTGCATAGCCTTTGTAGTCTTAATTGCTTTTGTCCTCTCCTTCATTAATTTTCTACTTTGTGCTTTGTGAACTTACACATCAAGCCACCCTAACATTTATTGAGCACAAATTGTTGACTTAATTTTTCCCTCCAATTACTTCCACTTTCCACATCACCATCTTTTATAACTAATTCCACTTTTAATCTCTCTCATTCCTAACCATTAGCCCTAATCACCTTTAATTAATCCTTAATCCATTTTCAAAGTCAATTACCATCCTACCCTCACCACAAATTACCAAACTATCCTCAGATATCCAATCCAAGCCCAAATTTAAAGGCCAAATACACATCAACACTCTAGTCCAAGCAATTGGCCCAAACCCTAAACAAAAAAAAAAAAAAAAAAAAAAAGTATTATATTCCCGGAGTTACTGTTCACAGCCTGGAAACACTGTTCACAGAACCTTCATTCCACCTTTCTTAGAGTTTTTTTCTTCCCATATTAGCCAAACATCTTAATGGCTGGTACAAAGACAAAGCTTGAGAACCAAATTCAAAGCTTTAGAGTTGACATGCATGAGAAATTTAATGACCTTGAGAAACTTGTGCATGTAGTGTCCAACCAAATTTCCCAATTGGTCCAAAGCCAAGTTGAAGATGGTGATAGAAGTTTGAAGATGGATGTGCCCAAAGTTGAGAAGCTAGAGCCAAAAGAATGTTTGCATTGGTTGAGAGATTTTGAGATGATGTGTGAGCTCATGGAATGGCCGGATGAAAAAAAATTCAAAGTTGCCATTGTGAGGATTAAAGAGCATCCTTCTTTGTCTCTATGGTGGGAAAGATTGAAGAAGCAAAGAGATTGGGAAGGCAAAGAAAGAATTAAATCTTGGGAGAAATTGAAAAGGTTGATGAAGAGGCAATTCCTACCCAAGCATGCTTTGATGGTGGCCAAGGAGCAAAATGTCACCAAGGAAATTGTCTTGAGTGGCCATGAAAATATGATTGAAGACCATGATAAATCCCAAGCCGAAGTTGCATTAGTTGAGGTTGCAAAGAAGATGGATGAAGTCCAAGACAATGCCTTGCATGAGGATGAACATGAGATTAATGAGGTGAGAACTTTCCATAGCATGTGCTTGGTGACTGAATTGAAAGTTCAGGATTTGAGGTCAAATCCTCTCCAACAAGGGGAGTATGATCTGATTCCGTATTTGATTCCATGTGTGAAACCGAAGGTGACTTCAACACTCAAGTTTTCGAAGCCATTTCTAGCCATAAAGACAAGAAAAATAAGCTTATTCGGGTTCAATCGGAGGGTTCGAAAGAAATTCTGGATCCGTTCGCATAATTTTTCCCAAAGCTTTCGGATCGTGCTTAAGCTCAGAAGCAATAAAAAATGGCACATCAAGGAGTGTGAATTCATCAAATGGCTTCATACGAAGCCAATGAAAGAAACGGGAGCTGAATCGGACGAGAATCGAAGTGGAATGGCGCAAGTGAAGAAATGGCCTGGCCGTGCGCGCCCTGCCTACGCCCTGTCGCGCAAATGTGCGCGCGCGCGCGCTGCCTTGCAGCGCAAGCAAGCGCGCTGCACGCATGCTTGTGCGCGATGTGCGCACTTGCTCGCGCGCTGCCCGCACGCAAGCAGCATGCCGCGGCATGATGCCGCAGCACTTGGGTTCTGCCTGATTTGCGGATTTTCAGCCTTTTTTCAGGTTTCCTTGCATGCCTTGACTTCCAGAATTGCTACAATGCATCCTTTTTGATAATTTTGAGTTTCGAATGACCTCCAACACGGATTCGAGCACCAACGACTCTTCGGATCAAATTTAAACAATTAATTCGAATCGAATACTCAAATCGAAAAATTCGAATGAAGGTCAATTCAATCAAGGAAAATTACATGAAGATACAAGCATGCAAATTATGATATTTTATAATATGTTTGTATTTAAATTATGTATTGTAATTAAATTTAGGAAACTTTTATAATTTGTATTTTATGTTTTATTTTATTTCAATTGTATTTAAGTAACTAGGGTTTAGCTTAAATGTAACCATGGTTAAAACTTGCCTATATAAAGGCAACTTAAACTCATTGTAAGGAGCTTTTGTTGAAATGAAAAATTGAAAAGCTTTTTGCTTTCCTTGTTCCATGATGCTTGGTTGGCTCATGTGAATATTTATTTTCCTTTATCCAAATTTCCATTTGCAAGAAGAAATTTGGTGGTGGAAGAACCTTGGGGGTGGAATTTCCTTTATCCTTGGTTCACCCTCAAATTGGTGGAGAAATCCTTTATGTTTGAGGTTGGTTTTTCTTGCAATATTTTCATTTATGTTTGTTGGTGATGAATTAGTGTTGGATTTGGGTGGAAGATTGCATGATTTTAGGGTTGTTTTGGTGCTGGAATTTTGAGATGCCATTTCTGAAATTTTCATCACTAAAAATACAAGAAAAGGGTTGCCGATTTAGATCAAAATATCTTTTAAACGATATTTTTCCTCTTTCCACAGAGCTTTGTCTTCAAAATCTTTAAAATTGCACATTTCTAATCAACAAGCTCAACAGCATCCTCCGGGATTTCGAGGAAATGTCAAGGTCCTCCAGCAGTGCTGAATAATTTTCAGTCCACAACGGCCTTGCGACTGGTTCAAGAGAATGCCCTTCGCCAGTTCCGAAGCTGCATCTTGAGTTCTTCAGAACCCACAGGATTTGGTAGCTCTTTTTGAAGTAGAGTTCAAATTGAGATGTTGATTTGTTTTGTAAACTGTTTCAAACCCAAATTAAAGACGGTTCGATTTGTTTAACTCACCAGTCAGGTCATAGCTCAATTTAGTTTAAACCTACTTCACTCGAATTATATCAAATAATCATAAAAACAAAATAATTTTCTTTATTATTAAATAAATAATCTTTGTTATTCAATCAATCATAAATTTAAATTATAAATTTAAATCAAATAATTTTTATTCGAATTAAATTGAAACCCTCACCTTGAAATTAATCCAACCTTTAATATAGTAAAGTCAATGAATATGTGATTGAAACTCCAAACCCCAAGTACATATACCACCAGTTTTATTACTTCATCATACATTCTTTAAATATGTGAAAAACTTTGACCGTTAAGAATTCATTTGAAGTCGCCTTCTTCTATGTTTTTGTTTTATTTCATTAAAGTCTTATTTTCGATCTATCCCACCTTTCTCTCGAAAAAATCATTGAGATTCACTTGATTCAGGTAAAATTTACATGATTTTTTGGCTTTCAATGTATTTCTTATGATCGCAATTGATTTATGAAATATTGATTCTTTTTTCGTTTGATTTGTTATTTATTAATCTTCTAAAATTTAACTTAATGGATTTGAATTTATTTCATCCTATTAGTGGAATCAGACGTGTTTTTTGAATATTAAGATTTTAGATTTTTTATAAATTTTATTGATTTAACTACAAATGTCTCTGATTATTGAGCTCTAGACTTTAATATGATTTTCTTTATGAATTTTTAAGAAATGACGGGGTTTCTTTTAATAAATATAGCCTAAGTAACAAATTTGCGATAAATACATGGTTTCTCTCTATTCTTACACTATTTTTTTTTTTTCCTTAATTCCTTCTTTGTTTATCTAATGATAGAGAGATTCAAAGAGTAGAAATGTATATCCTTAACCTGGTTTTAGTGTTTTTCATTGACTTATATAAGACTTTTAATCCTTGCTTTTTCTAATCAGTAGTGTTTTTGAATTAAAAGTGTAATTTTTTTCTTCAATTTGTTTTGGATACAAACATTTTGATGTTTTTCTATGTTCTATTTTTTTTTGAATTAAAGGAGTAGAAATGTATATTTTTTTCTATTTTCTAACCTGGTTTTGTGTGTATGTTTATATTTGATGTGTAAATTTTCTATTAGAATATTCTATATAAAGTGTGAAGAAAGAATTGAACATAGCACTTGGATTGTGGATTGCTAATTCAATATGTAAATTTTTTTATTCTATATAAATTCTCTTTGTTGAATGATAAAGATTATGCTATATGAATTTTAACCTGCCATAATTTTTTTAACTTAGATTCTTTATTGCTTATTAGCTAACATATAATGTTTGCATCCCTATTAATTGATTTTTATATATGGTTTATCTAGTTGTGTTAATAGAATAGTTTCTAAAAATTACATATATCATGTAACTTTTTTCTTTATCTGATCATACATTGTCTTTTCTTTTTTGGATGTAGGTTTTAGGATACAACAAGGTTAAATGTGCATTTACAAATTAACATGAGTAGGAAACACTACTGTTTATATGATATGAATCAAATCTGAAACTAGATTTTCATTTTTTCAGTTTTCCCTATGTTGGAATAGAATTAAGTTATAGGTTTTTGTGTCAGTAGACAATAAAGAAGAGCCTATCTTCTTGATTCACTGCAATTAAAAAGCATAATTGATATGAATTACAACAAAGTCTTGTTATGAGCTGATTTTTGTTTTTAGTTAGGATCTTTTGAGAGTAACTTATATTTTTCTAGAGATATCCAATCCTTTTGATGATTAGTTTCTACTGTATGGCTCCACATGTTACCATCAAGCTGCTTGAAGTTCATGGGTGGCACTTATAATCAATAAAGCACATTTTTTTTTTTATAAATGATCTAATATGTGTTTCACTTGTCGGGGTTTACTCTCTTGTTATTTTCAAGCCTCCTCTTTGTTAGAAAAGTTTCAAGTTGTTAATTCTACGATGGATTATTATTGAATTAATTGATTATATCTAGAATTGTAATACCTTTATACACCTTTCCATATAATTATTTGACAATACTTTGACAAATAGGATATTGTTGAAGATTGTGCTCTATAGTTTAGCTTGAAAAAATCAGAAGATTGTTGAAGACCTCAGGATTTCTAATAAATGCTTGTATTGAGATAGAATGTGTTCTATGTTTGTTTATGATTCTTTTGTAACTTTTGAAATGCTTATTGATAAGAATCCTTCTGAATTCTTTTTGACTGTGTAATCCTTATTTTCATTTGGTTTTTGGATTGACATTATAGTTGATTTGATCTATTTTAGTTTGATTTACCTTTGTTTGATAATTAGTTGTGAGAAAAAAGAATTAAACATGTTTGAAAGAATATATATATATATATATATATATATATATATATATTTGATTTGGCTTTCTTAATTGAAACCGGATATCCAAGGTAGAGGAGATGCTCTAATTGAATCCACTAAAATAACTAGGTATTACAACGTATAATACAAAAGCACTTCAATTTATATAAAGTAATAATTGGAAAACACAACCACAGACCTTGGTGAAACTAGCTCAAGATCAAAGAAAATAAGAGAGTTTTCTCGCAACACAATAAAGTCTAACAAAGGAGAAAAAAAGATGAATAGCTCGGTAGAATTCTCTCGAATTCTATCAACTAAAATAACCTTGGTGTATACACAAAAGTTATTAAAATATCAGACTAGCAAAATGACTTGCCGACCCAGCCCCGAAAGACACATAAGGCCCTTTATTGATCAATTATATTACTGCCCTTCTAATTACAAGTTAACACTTAATCCGAGAAGCAAGCAGGTCAACTTGCTTGAAAAATAAAATGCAAGAGAAATCAAAAAGCAGCCTAATGTTCACGGCTCAAAAAGTCATAGTAAAAAAGGAGAATGACAGCTTTTCCGGGGAAACATATAAAACAAAAAAGAAAAAGTAGGCCATCTTCCGGGAAAGAGATGAAAGTTGACCTTTACGGCAAACAGAGTCTTACATATTGTGGAATATAATTCTTATACTCAATTAGGTGACGTTTTAGTTAATGCGACGTGCCTTTGATCACTCGAAGTTAATGGCTTCCTCTTTGAAATGGAACTAATCTTACAGACACACAAACTCAGTCACATGCAACAGAACACACAATCACTCAAATATTTCTGAATAACCTCAGATTCTGATTTTATTAAGAAAGATACAAGTATTTATACATAATAGCAAATAAAAAGAGCAGGAAAAAAAAAACTCATCTGTATCTAGCTGTCAAATAATACGACCACCATCTGATCTGACTCACACCGATGACATGCTCAACTTCTGACACACCTTCCAATCTTCTCTTCACCAGTGACTCTGCCCTAATTTGCAGCAGCTGAAGAAGGAGAGAATAAACTCCAGCCCCCAACTCTTTTACTAAAACTCCTGAGCTAACTGTAGCAAACTATTAAGCAGGGCAAACCAATGAGTAATGCAGGGAAGTATTAAAGAGGAAACCTTGAAAAATATTGTGGATGAAAAGAAAGCATATCGTTTACATGCTACAGAAGCTTGGATCACTTGATCATGGAAACATGTGTATTCTGAATTTCTTATAATCATATTTGTCAAAATATGAAGAAACATAATTACCAAAATGTGAACACTTAAAGGAAATAATTCAATAGGAAGATGAGACAACTTTTTTTCAAATCATACAGACTAACCTTGTTCCCAGGTGAAGTAATTTGATCAGTTCTTGAAGTTCAGCTTGCTCAACCAACATCAGAAGAGAGATGTGGGTGAATAAATTAAAGGTATCAGATCACAGCTCAACTAGTGCTCAAAAGATATGATAGTTCCAATTGAAATTGGCAAGCACTAGGAGATGTGAGACATTATTAGCTACTGCATATCCTTGCCTTATATTTTTCATAAATTCAGTTTTTTCAGTCTTAGAAATCAAACAGATAATCCACACGATATACAGTGACAATGTTTTCCTGAGATTCTTCCTTTCCCTCAAGCTTTCTCCAATTTGAAATTTCATTTCCTTCACGGGTTCTGCATTAAAAAAGAGACGCATAAAAGTTTTCCAAATTTTAGTATATCAGTTTTCCATGATGGTTCCAGTTCAATGATTGATGCCCAAAGAGTATACATCTCATGAAAAAGATAATCAAAGAGTCTACAGTAATGTACTACCTTTGCATATCAGCTTCAGTCGTAACTGGCTTTGCAGAACAAAAAAAAAAAAAAAAACCCAAGTTCGTGCACCAGCAATCATTTCCACACTCTACACTGAATAGTCAGTGGAACGTGTAAGAAGTGGATGCATTCTGGAAGCATATCTATAAATGATAAAACCTAAAGATCACATAGATAAGCTGTTCCAAACACATATTTATCAGAGAATAAGTCAAGAGCTA
>JAJEJH010001797.1:0-17254 GCA_026122585.1 Anacardium occidentale
TGTCGCACGATTCTTAATTCCCATTTTTTCATTATAAAATTTTAATTAGTTTTTTTAAAATAGAATAAAATTAATTAATTATGACATGTTATGACAACTTAAAGTTTCCAGCATTAGTTAATTTTTAAAAATAATTTTATATGATTAATTATTAAATATATAATATAAATCTTTTTACACATAAAAATAAATTTAAATTAATAATATATATACTCAAATTTGATAAATGAGATACTGGGACGAAGATTTATTTTAAAAAAATTGATTTTTTTTCTATTAATTATGTTAAACTTAGGTTTTTATTTAATTTTATCGTTTGAATCATTTAATTTAATTTGATATACTTCCCAAAACAATTTTTTAAGGAATCAAAACTATTTTTTTGGTGGATGATGGTGAAACGGGTCAGACTAACCAATTCGATATAATTTTTAAAATTATAATATTAACCATTATATAGTTTTGAATTTGTTTTAATTTGACCGAGATCTAAGAGCCGATCTAATCTAAATGAATAGTATAATGACTACAGTCATTAGGATACTTAGAGTTTGCGAAAACTCGAAACGGAAAATATCTTTATAGCTGTTTCTCTTAAATCAATATTCGGTATTCGAATCTTGACTTTATGTAAAAAGAAAAAAGGAAATAGAAATAATAGATTCCATACATCAAATTTAATGGGCTTTTTGAGCCCAACTGACAATTGGACTAATAATAATTTAATAAGAAAGCTTTTTCTTTCCTTAAGTACTGTCTGTAAGTTTTCCATTGCGGGAAAAACTACATGAAAGACAAAGTAAGAAACAAATCAACTGCTTAAATACTGTGGCCTTCAAAGGCATCTGCCACGTATATATTTTCAAACTTTCCATGCATGGTCAATGCCCTATGAGAATATATAGAACATAATGTCTCCTGGAATCACCTGGAAATCCCTTCTGCATTGAACGTGGCCACTGCAATGAGAAAATGTTGCCGCATTTAGCACAGAAGTCAAGTATGGTAATTTTATGAAGTAAAAATTCATATCTCCCTACTTGTATTTTACACATATTTCAACTTGGATGGCAAGCCACCTGAAGCATGCAATTAAGTGTTCTTATTATAAGTAATTAACTTTGTAATTGCCTTGTTCAAGTAGTTCTTGTGCTTCAATTATTGAAAAATCAAAAGTAACGAAATTGAACTTCCAATTTTGACAAATTCCCTTAATTAAATGGAGTTCAAAGCAGGTTTCCTAATTACAAGAGGTTTTTTTTTTTTTTCATATGTTATGTATAAATCAATAATTGTAACTCCTAAAGGCCATCAGTTTAGGATTGTTGCGGTTATTTTTTCATATTTAATTACACTCTTATAAATGAATTTTAAGTCAGACATTATCGTGTAGATCTTTGTATCGAAGTGAGCAGTCTTGAGGATAGGTTTCTCATAAAAAAAATAAAAAAAAACATAAATCATAGAACCATAGGCAACATGAGAAGTTTAAATTATGGTGACAAAATATTTTGTTAAATAGAGAAAAAAAAATATAATTAATTTAAAACATTCAATAAATCACGGTGAACATGAGTTTTTTTTTTCTTTTTTCCAAGAAAACAAGAGACTTGATTAGTTAACCCTAGAGGAACCATTGATAGCATTGAGTTTATATGGTTGGCGACAATGGCAAACCTAGGTTAGGTCAAAGAGGGTAAGTCAATTTCCTTGAATTTTAATTTTTTTTTCTTTTGATAATATATAAAATATTGTTAACCCCTCTTAATTTAGAAAATCTTTTTATTTTTTTATATGCAAAATATAAATATGATCCTTAGAAAGCTATATTTGAGTAATTTATTTATTTTTTTCATTACCTTTTATCTATTTTACTTCTATTAAACTTTGAACGCCCTAAATTTTATATCTAGATCCACCGCAAGATGGTGAGGGGTGTGCATTTGAGGGTAGCATAGGACTTCAAAGAAAACACAAAATAAAATCTGTATTTGAACATAGAGAATGTGAAATTAAAGTGCCAACCAATAAAATCCATACTTAATTTGCACAATATTAAAGAATCTAAATGATTATAGAAAGAAAGAAGACAACTTCAAGATGTATAATGCAATTTAAGTCTCATTTAGTGGCTCTCCTTATATATATACAAGACAATCTAGAGCATACAGGACCCTGAAAATTAGCAAATCAGTGAGAGGTAGCATCAAAATATTGGCAATGGCGACCAAGAAGACCAGAGGCAGACAGAAGATTGAGATGAAGAGAATCGAAAAAGATGATGACAGGTTGATTACTTTCTCAAAACGTAGATCTGGTATCTACAAAAAGGCAAGTGAACTTGTCACTTTGACCGGGGCTGAGGTTGGGATTTTGGTGTTTTCACCATCAGGAAAGCCGTTCTCTTTTGGGCACCCATCGATTGAAGCAGTGGCAAACCGCTTCTTGGGTGTGCAGCCACCGGAAAATGACGCGACTCATCCCCTTGTGGAGGCTCACCGGAAAGTGAGAATCGATGAGCTGAATCAGCTCCACAATGACCTCCTACGCCAACTTGAGGCCGAGAAGGAGCGAGGGAAATTGTTGAAGCAGATGACTAAAGGGAAGGAGATTCAAGGGTGGTGGGAAGCTTCTATAGATGAACTTAACGTGGAAGAGCTCCACCAAATGCACGCTTCTCTGGAAGAGTTGCACCAAAGTTTGTACAATCAAATCTGTCTGAAGACTGGGGGAACTCCGGGGGCCTCTTCTTCTTCCATGGTTCCTCCACCGAATCCCTGCCAAGAAACAAACCCTTTTCCGATGAACAACCCTGATGAGCCAGGTCCATCCAGCAGCCCCTTCCCCTATGGCTATGGGGGTTTCAAGCCAGGTCAGTTCTAGATACTATCATGAACCAGTTCTAGATAACTACCATGTCATCATCATAATAATAATAATAATAATAATAATAATAATAATAATAATAATAACAACAACAACAACAATAATAATAATAATAATTTCAGTCTTCGTATGTTCTACATCATCTTGAGTGTCTCCATCTTCTGCTTCAGTTTAAGTTATGAGTCCTTCAGTTTCATGTTCTTTCTGATCCATTGATGTTTTTTTCATAATAAAACAGTCTAGTTATATTTGAAAGCCTTCTGCAAACAATTTCCTCCATTGAAATTCATGGATTCTGTTCCGAAAAAGCTAACTGATAAGACAAAACCTGTGACCAAAGAGAAGGTTGCATGCTTAACAATTTCCAAGAACAAACACATACACAAAATAGACTGCACCCAAATTAATAGCCAATTCCAACTATTCTACCATTTGGTCATGGCGACAATAGATATCTTCGTTCAATGGATAATCCAAAATTATTACCTAACATCCAAAATCAAGATGCCTGTGAATGATTATGATTTTAGAGGAGAGAAAGATATTGCAATGAACTTTATTTCGGGAGGACCGAATGCAGCCTTTGGCCCATGTTTGTCTCTGTGCTCAAGCAAAATCCTTCCATACGTAGACAATCTTTCGTTCAAGCATGTGTACCTATAAGATTAAATTAAGGCCAAAGGACTTATTTCCATCCATAGTTTGAGGTGGGAATAAAGTGACACCCTCAAAGTTTCAAAAACCTAGTCTCCCACCTTTTAAAGCATTTTTTATAATTTTTATAGTAAAATACCCTTTTAAAAATTAAAAATTTATAATAAAATTATAAAATAATTTTAAATATAAATATTTTCGAAAAATATTTAAAATTTTTTTAAAAAATATATTAAAAAAAAAAGACAGCCACGACCACCGGTGTCGGCGGTGGTGGCCACCACTAACGGAATAAGGTAGTCGTTTCCGACCATCTAGTTCCAGAGAAGGTCAGGTAGAGATGGTCAGATCTGGCAGTCTGCCAGAAACAAAGGCTGGAAACAACCAATGGGACCAAGGTCGGCCCCTTTCAACCGTTTTCAACCTTTGTTTCCGATAGAGGCTATCAGATCTGACATTCTCCGTCAAAACTGAAGATGACTAGATCTGACCGTCTTCACCGAACGGAGAAGTCAAATCTGGCCTCCTCTGAAACCAGGTGACTGAAAACAGTCACTTAGTTCCATTAGTGATGGCCACCGCCGTCGACTCCGGCGGTCGTGCCTGCTTTATTTTTTTAATTTAAAAATTTTTTAATATATTTTTAAAATTTTAATCATAAAATGATAAAATTACTCCTAAAATGTTATAGTTTACCATTATATTTAATATTAAATTTGATCAAATGGTGAAAAATTAGGTTTTTAAAATTTAGAGGGTGGGATTCTGTCCCCGCCTCAAACTATGGGTGGGAACAAGTCCTTTGGCCTTAAATTAAAACAATTAATTTAAAGAACATCTCATTTAAGTTCAGAGAAATTTTCACAAAATTAGTATCTAACCACTTTATTTATTCAACTGGTAAAACATTGTGCCTAGATTTATTATGTATAAGAATCCTATCTAAATTTGGAGAATTGTGCATAAAATCAATTTATCTCTAATTGAACTGATATAATGTTGTACCTTTATGAAGTAAAAACAAAAAACGAAAACAATCCAATGTATATGTGTGAAGAATATTGAATTGATAGGTCTAATAAAACACGATGCACAACAATATTTTAATAAAACAATAAGTTTTGGACTTGTGTTAATGATACATAAATGATGTTGTTTTTCTTCTTTGACAATGAGAAATTCTTCAACTATAGTCACAACGTTGGAAGATCTTGTAATTTGCATATAAGCAATCTTGTACTCCGTCTAAGAGTTATGAGAATTAAGGTATTATTTATAGGATTTCTTGATTATTATTTTGTTCTATTTTTTAAAAAATTTACATGTCTATGAAGCACGTGTGCATTCATACATATATGTATATGTAAAATCTATAAAAGTAAACAATTTAATGTACACCTATATAAACACATGTGCATACCTAAATTGTTGTTATTATATTTATTTATACACGTGTGTATGTATGTCTACACGTTTATACAAATAAACATAATAAAATTTAATTATAATTAATCAAATTCAAAGAATCTATCGTAAATTACATATTAATTTTCTTATTCTACTTGTAATCTTATAAACCCACGAAATTAAAGATAAAGATTACTCTACCATCTAGTAATAGTTCATGTTTTCACTTGCATACATAATGTAAGTGTACGTGTGTGCACATATATATGCACGTATTGTCGGCACGTGCAAGTTGATAGTTCACATTTTCACATGCTTACATATAAACATGTGTGCTTGTGCATGCACATATGTGTGGGCGCGTGAATGTTGAAATATCTATACATGTAAATACAGCTAGAACTTACCCATTAAAACTAATCAAATCTGTCACCATGAATTCCGTTGGAACTGTTGATGAAAAACAAGGAAAAAGGCTTTGTGTTGAGTGCTAGTAATGATCAATAGAATGAACTATGTTGTGTGCGTTTCTGTGTATGTCAATGTATAAAATATTAGTTAGAGTCATGTAATTGTTTGTAGTGAATATAATTTAATTCAGGTAGAAATTAACTATCTATTTCGTACAAATTGAAGGTCATACAAGAGGAAGATGGCGTACAACATTCGCAGTTTCTTTTTTTGGCCTTCAATTAACCCTACCTTAATTATCATCTTTTTCTCTAGCAGCCTTCTTCAGGAGCAGCAATGAAGATGATGCTTCAATCTCATTAACACGCCCTTTTAGAATCCTTTTAAGCTCTTCCAACTTCGCCTTCAGCTCCAGGAGTTCATCGTAGCTAAGTTCATTGATGTTTAATAAGTTTCTCGATGCTCCACTTTCTTTGAGAGCCTTGTCCAGCATCTTTCCTCGCTTCTTCTCCATATGAAGTTGCTTAAGAACATCAGCGAATTCTTGGTTAAGTTTCTCAACTCTCGCCTGTCGCTCATGATCAACCTCAATGGAGTAGTCCTCATTTAGAAAGCGTTTAGTAACAGTATCAACGCTGGGGTTTCCAAATGAGAATGGCTTGCCTCCCGGTGAGAACACAACGATGGCAATTTGCGCCGCACATAGGGTTGCAAGTTCGTTCGCCTTCTTGAAGAGTCCATTTCGGCGCTTCGAGAAGGTTACTTGCCTTGCATTGCTATCCTTCACCATCTTCATCTCAATCTTTCTGCGACCCATGATGCTACAAACTTTTTAGAAAGTAAAGATGTGATGAAATTGATATACTAAACCCTAATATTAATGGGTTTTTATAGTGGAAATTTTGCAAAATAAAGGGCTTAATTTATGAGTTGGACTTATTTCCCAGTGTTTCTAATATTGGATTTCGCACCTTAATTTCTCCCATAAATGGAATTCTGCATTGTTAATATGGAAGAGTTCTATAAATCTTACCTTATTAGCCTGATTCTTGCCATATTAAAACTTTAGGGCTTTTTATAGGCATATAGTTAATTATGATAAACCATATCAGATTTTGGTAAGAAATAGAATTCATTTTGTGCTATTCTTTCTTTAATTTTTTACCTAACATGAAAATTTCATTCAACCCTTGCTCTACATATGCTGAACAGTTTTAACCTTTTTTGGAGCTGGGTTATCCGATTTAAACTTGAATTTAAGCCTTTTGATGATAAAGAAATCGATAATTAAGATAAAAATTTAGTAACATATGTATGTGGCTTCACGTATGATATACGAAACTTGAATTGGTATAATGTATCTGAATTTGTTGTTAAGTATTAATAGTTATATATGGTTAGTCTTCCATATAATGTCACCCTAAATTAGCAATGGAAAATAAGGAAAATAATTTATCTGCCAGAAGAAGCTTTTCCCATTTATGAAAAATGTGCCTCTTGTTGCTATGAATTTTATTTATTTTTTTAATTCTTTGTTTCAAAATATTATTCTTTATCTGGGTAACGATATTTAACTTAGAAATTAAAGGTAATGGAGCAATTATATATTATTAATTGTTCTGAGTTCCCCATTCTAATTATCTCCTAGTGAAATTACAATATATAATAATTTCCAACTCAATACAATCAGTTGTTTTTGGTTCAAATTAAAAATACTAATTCTTAATTTAATAATGCTCAATACTTCCTGGAAAGGTAATCTTATAAAATGATTTATTAGTTGAATTAATTATCAGGGTTAACTGATGAACTAATAATTTTGTGTAAGTCTATAATTAATCGTCTTGGGAATGCATAAAATCATATAAGGTACAAGTGCTCTATACATAATTGTTAAAATGTCATATGCTATGATTTTTTTTTTTAATAGTCATCCACAATCATATAAATCATGGAAGATGAACTCTAGACATAAAAATTGCAACCCCCCTATTCACCTTGTTTCCATTTTATTTCAATTTCTTTACATATTCTCTCTTTATATATATTTATATATATATAGAGAGAGAGAGAGAGAGAACAAAAATTCTATAGTAAATGTTTGTCAAGAAATATCATTTGTATTCTTGATGAATTGTTTGTAGTTTTATTCTATTCATCATAAATTCACACATTTTTTATTATTTATCATTCATATTCATATTTGTGTTCATATTCATCACAAATACACAAATATTTTATCTCATATATATATATATATAAATAAATAATATTTATAGCTTACATGTAGACTGTGAAATGGATTGATTAAATTATGTTATATCCATGCAAATTTATGTTAGAAGAAAGTGTTTTTCCTACAGAATTTTTGACATTTTTGAACCCTGGTTTGTGGTGTCTTACTGTACCGTGAACAAAAGTGCGGAGGAAGAAAGTGTTTTTCAGGCATCATTTTTAACTTGGTGATCTGATTAAATATAGGAAATTTTTCATTATGGTCATTAATTTACTTTTGCTTTGCCCCAACGTCTTGTAGGCAGCAACTCTATTCCGAGCAGTGGATTCTTTGTTTCTAAATCTTGTTTAGAAAGGCTGCCTTCAACGTCTTGTAGGCAGCAACTCTATTCCGAGCAGTGGATTCTTTGTTTCTAAATCTTGTTTAGAAAGGCTGCCTTCAACTTCTAAAAGCAATATCTTACTTCTATGGTAAAATGAAGACAAACTGCAGAAGCTGCTGCTTTTGGGCATTTTAAACCCAGGAAGTTCATTTTCAATGATTTATATACCTTCCCTACATTCCTGGTCGATGTTTCTACAACCTGAAGCATATAGTTTTCCCTGCAGATTATCAATTTTACTTTGAATGGTTGCTTTGAATTTTTGTGTTTAGAACTTGGTGGCCACCTTGTTTTCTAAATCAACAGGAAGAATACAATATTCCTGCTGGAGAAAGTAGCTTCGCTGCCAGTAACTTCATTGAAGGGACACTATATTCACCATCTGCAGTAATAAGATGAACACCTGGTGAAGATGTCGCCGTATTCCCAGAGAAGCAGACCTGAAAAACTAGTAAATGCGGCCATGCCAATCCCCAACTTAACAATGAGTGCAAAATCTGCTTATTTTGAACATAAATTTTATAACTGGTACGAAAACTAATGTCGAACATCATACTGGAGTCAAATTTTATACGATCTAACCGTTCTCAAAATGCCATCCCCATTATATACTTTCTACTTGAAATTGGCAATCCAAACAGATCTTAAATTGGCATTAATAATTAAGATCCACTGTTATCAGCCTGTTGTGTATCAAAACCAATAAACAAAAACATAAACCACTCAATCATCATATCCAAATCTATTAATCAGTGAAGAAGACATAATTAAACTAGATTTAGATTTGCATGGGGGGCACTAAGTACATTTATAAAATCCTCTCTTTTTTATTGTATAAAATCATATGAATCTTGCTTGCATGGCAAATGGCAGAGCGCCAAACCCACATTAAGAGAGATTTTCACATAGACAGCCCTGAGGTTTAGTGAGAGCAAATTAAGATTCATAGGTCAAAATAAATTATTTACACCCTTGTAGTTTCACATTGGAACATCGATGAGATAACCAACATTGTTCGTCAAACAATCATTTATTTTTGTGATAAAAGGATTGAATTTTGTTTTTTTTTTTTTTTATATTAAGGAGATTAAACTTTTCAATTTTCTTATTTAAGAGATCACACTTTTCAATTTTGTTATTGAAGGAACCAAATTTTCATCATTTTTATTAAAATTATTAAATTATCATAGAAATTCAAACGATTTTAAATAAAACAATATGATAGTTTTTTCTATTAAAAACTCTAATGTGATCATTTTCATGTGTTGTTGTAGACATTTTATATGATGATACTGAAATTCGTGTTTTGATGTGAATTTAATTTCACAAAACACTTCCAAAATAAACAAAACTTGCATAGTATTTTGTTTTGTATAGTTGAGATTTTTAAGTTTAAAGTTAGACGTTTCTTATTTGGGCTCTGCTAAGAAATCATATATAGTGATATAAAATAATTTTTTTGAATTTCAATAAAAGATCGTTCTAATTAAAACAACTTAAATGAATAAAGAACGCCTAAAAAATAAAAGAAAGCAAGATTTGATATCCATAAACATTATTTTGATAAAAGAATTTCAAATAGATAAAATACATGATAAAGAAATTGTAGGAAAAACATAATATATATTTAAAGGATAGACTTATTTTTGTATGATAGAATATAGGTTGGTCACTTTAATAAAAAAAAATTTGAAAATTCAATCTCTTTAATAAAAAAACAATATTAGAGGTTAGACTCTTTTTATATAATAATCTTAGTATATGCTGACATACCCTTATTTTATGTTTTCTCCTACAGCAAAAGGAATCTAATATCCAATATTTGTCATATGAGCAAATTTAAAATATATTAATGATTTAATAGTTATTTTTCATGAATGTCATTGAATAACAAGAGTGCAAAGGTTTCATTCTAAAACCATCAAGGTGTATATTATATGATATTCTCCTATTTAGAGGATATTTCTCGAGAAATACGCTTCAAGAGAATTTATTTGAGTAATTACGATAAGTGAATAACATGTAAAATCAATAATGAAGAACATTCTATCATACAACAAAGAATACAGATAAATCTTCCATCTCACGGCAATTGTAATACCTCCAATTAGTAGTAAATCTACTTAGTATATATCTATTAAAGGATTTTTCTATTCTTATTCGTGTCAACAAGGAAGGTTCCATATATTGCTATTTATGTGTATTCCTAATATTACTATTCATGTCAACAATAAAACCTTCAATTAGTACTAAATTCTGTTATTAAAAATATTTCATTTTAGTTTAATTAAAATATGAATAAATCTTTTGACTATATTTGAATTAGAAATTTTCATATATTACTATTTGTATGTATTTTCTCTTTTTAAGTTTTATAAATATAAAAAAACTAATAAGAGAAGAAATGCAAGAGAGAGTGCTTACAAAACAAAGGAGAACTTACTCAGACAAAAGTCATTCAACCAAATCACATCCTTTTTAAGATATTTTATAACATCAACTAATAACTATATTATGGATATAGATTTTTTTTGCTATTAAATTGAATCATCTTAAAAAGTTTATGTCTTTTTATTTTTCTTTTTGTTTCACTTACATCTAGGGCTGGATACGAGGCGAACAGGTTCGGGCTCGTTTCCGAGCTCGCTTTATTCGCAGGCGAAACAAGTCGGGCATCAGGCGAACCGAAACGAATACGAGCAGGAGGAGCGAGTATTCGGAGAAAACGAACACAAGCCCAAACTCTGTAAAACGAACCGTTCGTTTATAAACGAACTATTCATTCGTTTTGCCTGGACATAAGCACCATTATCAGCGAGCTTTTTCCAGAAAATTTTCTTCCATTTTTCCGTTCCTTTCTTCTCTCTGCCAAACGACGCTCGCTGCGAGTCAAAAAGAAAAACCCCACAGAACTCTCTTCTCCACTGAACTCAAATCAAACCCATAACAGAACTCTACTTTTTCTTCAGTTCAAACTTCAACTTCGAACTTCAACTTGGTCGCGCTACGCTTGGTTTCTCTTTCTTTTGACAGTTTACCGGTAAGTGTGGCTTAATTAGGCTTTAATGTTTCAAATTTATGTATTTATGTTTATGATGAAAAATTGCAACAAGAAGTAGGGCTGGAGTGCATTTTTGGTGCCGAACGAACATGTTCGTTCGATTCTCGGAACGAACATGTTCGTTCGATTCTCGGAACGAACATGTTCGTTCGATTCTCGGAACGAACATGTTCGTTCGATTCTCGGAACGAACATGTTCGTTCGTCACTGTAGCCACGAGCTTCACGAACGAACCCCCCTCCAAAAGCTCGCACGAACCTGAGGCCGAACTTTCTACACAAACGTTCGTCGAACGCGAGCCGAACGCGGATCTTCCACCAGTCTAACCGAAGCGAACCCGAACGTGCTCGTGTTCGTGTTCGGCTCGCTTCGTATCCAACCCTACATCACATTATAATAGACTCCAAAATCATTTATCAAATCCTCGTTGATGCTACTATAAAATAATTTGTGTAATACTTATAATTATATATTTTAATTAGTGATAAGAAATTTCATCAATATTGTAAACATTTTGTTTTAAAATTTGTGAGTCTCTTTGTTCTCCTACTAAACCTTAGGGGTGTCGATAAGTAATCTAACAGTAGCAAGCTAGGCTGCAAAATAATATGTTGCTAAAGTAAGAACAATTAAGTGAAATGCAGGCCACCTCAAAACTTTATACTTAAATGAGAAAAATGATAGTGTCTTGCTTTGGAAGACCAAGTCCCCATATCCTCTGTGGTGCTACTCAAATTCTGGAAAAGTTGGTAAAATTATAAACAGATATTGCTGGCAATCATCCATTCTTTTTCATCTTTTTTTTTTCTTCAATTTGTTTGCTAAAAGACTCACCAATTCACAATGTGTTTGCTTCAGTGGCTAGTTATATTTTTGTTTGTTCTCTCTTTTTATGGACTCTCCACTAACAAAACCATATATTTTATCTCCCAGTCTTACTGTAGTTTGAAACAAAATGATGACATCAAATTTGCTTTGTATTTTAATTTGAACTGGTGAGATCATATGCATTGCACTTAATAATTCATAAAGCTAAAGTTATTAACATTAAATTTGATTGGGAGATTAATACCTGTTGAATATATAAAGTACTTCTAAAAGGTTTGATTGTCAGATTGTTTAAAATATTTGGTTTTCTTGTGATATCTAACAACCTTATTTTTTGAGTTTGTAAATGGCCAGTCAAGGGTTTTGGTCTCACACGAATAAAAATTGGGTCAAAAGCCTAATTCATGTGAAAACAAGAATTGTAGAACCTAATCCATTTTTACAACTCATTAGTTTTAGGAATATTAATTAAATAACCATATTTTAATTTGCGTATGCATTTTAAACTTTTGTTTATTCAATTTTAACCAAAATATCAAATTAATACTAATTTTAGTTTTCTCTCAAGTTTACAAATAGAAGTATATGTATTGCTTTTCACGAGAGTACTGTTTATATATAAAATATGAACATAATATTATTTATAAATGTAAACAATCAATGTGATATAGTTTATGATACTATTAATAAGATATTGTTCATAAATTAGGAGTAAACATAATATTATTTACAGAAATAAAGGGTAAATGTGATATTATCCATAAAAAGTGATAAATATAATACTGTTCATAAGGGTAAACAACAAATCTGAATGTGACACTGTTCATGTTAGGTATGGTTCACGAGTATAATGTTTATAGATAAAGGGTAGCATAATATTATTCATAACGATAAACGATAAATTTGATATTATTCATAAAAGTACTATTTACAAAAAGGAAGTAAGTGTGATACTATTCATAGGATGAGTGACAAATGTGATACTATTTATGAGTATTATTTGCATATAAGAGATAAGTGGAATATTATTTATAAGATAAACAAGAAGTACGACACTGTTTTATGGGTATTATTCACAAATAAAAAATTAACGTGATATTATTTATGTAAATAAGTCATAACCATAATATTATTTAGGAGTTTATTCATAAATACTATTTATAAATAGTGAATAAACGTAATTTTATTTATACGATAAACGTTAAATGTAATATTATTTATAAGATATTATTATGGCATTGATGTTTTTCTTTTAAAAAAAACTAAAAAATAGTAAAATTAGTATTCAATCAATTAATTTATATAAAACATATAAATTTTTTTAAGCTATACATGCCTAAGGGTAAAAAATTTGGATAAAATAATTACTCCTTTTTAGTTCTAATTATTTATTTTAATTGCGACATTAATAATTCTTTTAAAATCAAATGTTCATATTGCTTTGACAGCCATCACACTTGCATTCTCAATTTCTTTGATTGTTCTTATCCTGGAGAGTTTTCAGCCGATTGTTCTTGTTCATGGATTAGAATCCTTAAGAATAGTGATTCCTATTCACACCTTGAGCTTGTTGTTTTATGATACCATGGCCTGAGAGCATCTTATGAACAGCAATGATACATGCATAAAGAAAAAGAAAGTGTAAAAAGCAAACAAAAAGATTATTCTCAAGCTGTGCTTGATAAATTTATATCCAGAATAGAATAGAATCTCCAGCAAATATAGGTTAACCCATCAATCTATCAGAAAAATTTTATGTTTTCAAAGGATAGAAGTTCACCTTTTATCTTCCTTTCGGAAAGCTCCAAATTCCCAAGGCTTTTTTCCCCACCAGCTTTTATAGAACTTTCGACCTGGAAACAATCTTGTTCTTGGTACCTTCCTACTGTCAATTTCTGGCATATTCTGGTTTTAATGTGTTACCCTGGATGACGGGCCATCTGTGTTAATAATAGAGGAAGTTTTTTCGATATTATCAACTACTGTGAGTACCAAATCACCCTCGAAACCTTACCTATTATCGAAACGCTCCCCCATCTCTTGGGAAACCGTGTTTCTGAAGAATATTTGTAACTTTCCTTCTCTTATATAAACACCCATCTCTTTCTCTCGGTTTGTTTTTACTTAAAGACCAACAACTACCAAAACCAGAAGCTCCCAGAAGACGGAGAAGACGAAGAAGAAGAAGGTGAAAAGAGGATCATAATAATATAGATGGGAAGCAGTAGCAGTAGCAAAAAGAGTAAGAGATGGGTTCTGTTCAAGAGGTTAATAAAGAAAGAGTCATTGAGATGGAAGTTCTTGGGGAAGTGGAAGAGGCTGAATCTCCAACTTTCTTTCATTGATGATATATGCTTCAAGTTTTTATCTGTTTTTGAGGCTGTTGTTCTGATTGCCACTCTTTGTTTCTTCTTTCTTTGCTGTGGCTGCCATTTCTGACCCCGCCTTAATCTATCCATGCATTATTTTTCTTTCTTTCTTTCTTTCTCTGTTGACTGTTGTTGTTGTGTTGGATCTGAAGGGGGACTAAGGGAGAATACCGAAGCTTTCCAGTTTTCATTTTAAAGTTTAGAACTTTATTTGGTCATTGTTTTTGACAATATGTCTACAGCTAATGCTTATTATTGAGTTATTAACAGGAATTTTCTTCCCTTTAAGGGTTTGATTCTTTTCATCTTTTGTCTTCTGTTTTTTGTTCTGTGTCACTCAAATAATGGAGAAAGAAATTGACTTCTTTTTAGTTGATCATTACGCTTATTTTCTTGACCAAGCCACTACCAACTTCAATAACTAATCTAGTCTAATCTAATCTAATCTAATCTAACTATCTAAATTAACCAGCATTTTGACTCAAAATACCACTGAGATTCATTGAATAAATTGACTTGGCACCTAGAAAGCTGTCCAGAGTCTAGTGTGTGTTTTGTTTATACTGCCCTACGTCTGCAAAGAAAACTTCAATTTTTAAATTATGATATTGAAAATTTGGACTTTGAAAACACTGATTTAAGTATTGTCTTCAACAATAAACATAAGAGATGAGTTTGAACTATTGGGACTGCTGGTCGCAGTCCCATTTGCAGAATGAAAACACTGATTTAAGTACTTTGCAATGAAGTTGAAATTCAATCTACACCTGGCTGTCTATTCCCTGGGATGTCTACCCATGAATGGAGCAGACCAGCGGTGATTATTGGTGCCTCTGTAACTCGTCTTTCTACAATCTTCAAGTCAAGCTTACCGTGATCCATTCTTGTCAACACAGTTATCGTCTCTTCTGCATTCTTCCCCATCTTCTCTTTGTGACTCACACGTGTCTCTTCCTCCGTCCTCGCCCTGAACTCGTTAATGAATTCTCTGTGTAGCTGTGTTTTTTAACTGAATGCACGGGAAGTAGCAGCACCTCCGCTAGTTTCATAGGGTGCATTGAAGCTGACATTCTCCATGCTATTGTCACAGGCGCTTTTATTACATTTCCGTGCGGCACTCACCCCTGACTACTCTCTGCAACCAAAACATCATCCTGACAGCTAACTTCTTTGGATACCTCCCAAGTCCCAACAAATATTTCACTCTCCAGGGCATTGACTGAGTCATTTTGCAAACTTGATGCGGGTAACTGAGGAGTTGTGACAATATGCTAGAGCCTACGGTGGTCCAGACCACTGATGAAAGGCATGACCAAACGCTGCATTAGGTGCTTGGAATCCTCATGCGCGGCTACAGATAATTCTCTATGAATGATTTTGAAGATGCCAATCAATCAGCCTGTTTTGGTAATCTAAATATGGGATATTTGGGATTGCAGACGTGTTTACTCGTGGGATTGTTGGAATTATTTTTACAAGGAAGCGCCCTCAGGAATGAGATCCACTTGCTACTGCATTACGTGGTTGTCACTCTCATTTGGCTACCGCAGTGGCAAAAAGTGGCTCGAAGCAAACAAAGATGCTACATGGAGAACATTAAGAACAATAACCGCAAACTTATTTAACTGGTTTTTGGCCAATCTCAGTGTGCTAAATTTTGGACTTTGTTTGGTGTCAGGTACAAGTACAAATCAAAAGATCCTTGCGCTAATGCCAATGAGTCTAGATTAATAAAAGCTCCAAAGGAGTTGATTCTTACTAAACAAGAAGAAAAGGCAAGATTCGTGATTTACTTAAGTGTAGTGATTGTGGGGTTTGTCATCAGTCTTGAGTTTTCCCTACATTGGCATGATTAATTTAATCTTAAAAGAATGGTTCAAATCAAGTAAATATTTTTTCTTAAAAAATAAAGGCAAATTAAGATTATGAAAAGTCTATTACAACGAGGCTTAAATTTGCACCAAATTAAGTTTGGGCTTAAGTTAATTCGAATTCGACTCAACTTTAAAGAATGCTCAAGCTTGGTATTGTAAATGAGTCTCATTAAATACGTCAAACGATCAAAATGATATCTTTTTTATACATATTAGCAGTATTGGTTTCAAGCTCAAAATGAGGTTGACTTAAGTGAGCTTGATCTAATAATTTCAATTTTAAGTTTAAGCTCTTTAGGGGAGGTTTGGCTCGTCAAGCTCACAAGGTTAGAAATTTTGATTCAAATTGATTAAAACAATAACATCATTTAAGTAACCCATTTTAAGAAGCTCATTAATAGGCTTACGAAAAAACTAAATTTAGTTCGTTAAATTTTGAATTCGTATCCATCAAGCTGATCGAGCTCAGACTTAAACTTGACTCTTTATTAGTCAAGTCAAGCTCAAACTCGGTTCAATTCAAGCATGATTCGACTCGATTAGAATCCAACTCTACGTATTGATTAAAACGAAGTTGTTTTAATCAATTATGATCAAATTTTTCAGACTTGTGAACTTTACAATTCAAGCTCATTTTAAGCTTAAGCTTTTAAATAACGAGCTTGACCTAAATACATTTGATTCGAATTTAATCATAATTATTATTAAAACACTTGAAAATGATAAAGAAAAACCCAATGGTTGACGAAGTTATAAGAAAGTTTATTGCAAATTACTATATATTTTATGTAAATTATAGTGGTCAAGTAACCAGAACCAACTGGTTAAGTTTGTATCTAACCAAGTTATAGTTCTTATTCTTAAAACTTAGGATTCAATCAATTTCAGTTTTGATTCTGATTCTGATTCATTCTTAGGATGTTTAGTGGCTCACCCCTAGCATTACCAAAAAAAGGCCAAAGGACAATTTCCTACCCATAGTTTGAGGCGGGGACAAAGTCCCACCCGCAAGTTTTCAAAAATCCGGTCTCCCACCCATGGAAATAATTTAATATTAAATAAATTAATAAACAGTAACATTTCAGGGGTAATTTTGTCATTTTATTATTAAAATATTATAAAATAATAAAATAAATTTTAAAAAAT
>JAJEJH010001798.1:0-17226 GCA_026122585.1 Anacardium occidentale
CCACGTCAATGCCTGGTCTGGGTCCGAAAACATTGATCAAAACTACGAACCAGAAAGGCTTCTATCGGCAAGCATATTTTATAAACTACTAATGATCGGTTAATCTAAATAGAATGAGAATACACTAGAAGATACAGAAGACCTAGAAATGCTGACAATAATTTTTTCACATATATTAAACTTTTCAGAAGACTAAAAATCATACCTTATGCAAATGAAACTTTACGTCCCCAACAACCACAATAATGTCTGTTGCCAACTCACTTGCAGCACACCTGAGAACAAAATGTCCTCCCTTCATATTGTTTCTAAAATCTATCCATTATTTTTAAATAAAAAGAATAAAAATGAACAAACACAATTAATCTTATTACGAGGAATGAAGCATATCTAACTCTTTACATAAACTACTTTCACTTTCTTTCATTGCGTCTCAACTACACGAGATTACTGATACTATCAAAGATCCCCTTGAAAAGCACTTCGCTTTATCCCAAAGCAAAACATAAAAAAACAAGATTTTTTACTTTTATTTCCAAAAAAATATGCAAATTTATTATATAAATGGTCCAGCTGTCTCTGAGAATCTTTCACTTTAAATTCAACGCATCCTTCTCCTTCTATACAAAAGTCTTATAGTAAGAAAAGTGGGTTAGCATTCCTAAAGTTTGTATACATTTCAAAATAATTTTATCATTTATCAAATTCTTATATAATGATATTTTCTCAACAGCAATTACTATGTGTATTCAATATAGCCACAAAAACCACATTAGCAGGAGAGATATGTCCGGGAGTAAGGAGCAGGAAAATTATGCTAATAGGACATATGAGGGTTAATTCATTGTCAATTTCTACAGTTACTTGTAATGTTGGGGACCAAGCACATTGAAACTCTTAATTATATGGACTTGCAAGTGGACCAAACAACTACAATCAACAATAAAATTATAGTAACAAAAAAAGCCTCTGACATTCACAAATCCAGTTATGTTTTTTCATGGTTTATCTAAATTAACAGCTATCATCATTATATCAGTATTGTTACTTATCGTCTAAACCATGTGACTATTACAACAGTCGTATTTACTAGATAGCGTTCCCATAGAAGGAAGCCTATGTACTCATTGTACAGTCTGTACTAGTATAATTGATGATCTTGATACACTTGTACATAGAAAACACAAGGTTTAACATGCTTCAGGGTGCTTGTAGTTATATAACTGGTTCTAGAATCTATCTAAAGACTTCCAATTCTAAATGATTGGCGTCCAATTCTAAAAGCAACTCTAAACCAAGCAAATTCCTTCAGCAATAAGTGCCCATCTTCTAAGTGTCAACTTCTTACACTGAATGTCCAAATTTTCATAAATTCAGGCATCGGATAACTGCCAAATGATATTTATCTTGTAGCTGCCCAAAACCAATGGCAAAATTCCTGTATACTAAATAATTTTAAGTTTCTGAAGAATATTGAACTAGAAATGAAATGATGACAGATTCTAATTTACCACCTTGAGAATCAATAAAACAGAACACAACCATTTGAATCTCAAGGTTCCCAGAGATGGCCCCACTGTTGAAGGAGGCAGTTTAGAATGTAACTCCAATATCCTAAATATACAAATTGAGTAAGACAACAAAGTGGACAGATTGAAAATCATGATATGACAGAAGCTCCAGTTTAAGAATCAACAAAATGGGAAAGGTACTACTAGATAGATGGATACAATCAATTCAATGAACACAAAAGCAGTTGCAAAACATACAAGCTTCTTAGGAAAAGATAAGCAAAGAATAAGGTTCAATGAGATCTCACCTAATGTCATTACCATCTGTTTGAAAGGAATCCAGCTTTGATCCAAGTTTCATAAACTTCATCTTCACAAGAAAAGGATCTACTATTCCACTGATATCTCAAAGCCAACTCCCTCACTGCTCAGCTGACCACTTTTAAATCAAACTCATCAGACTCATTACAGCACATGTCCAGTAGTAAAAACACACATTACTGAAATCAAGAAATTTTTTCCAGGAAAGGAATGTGAATTCTGCAGTGTGGGGACCAAATTTGAGAAGACAAACTCTTTGGGTAAAATAGAGTTAAGGATCTAAGAGAAAGGGTAAGGATATATGCCTGAAGGGTATGACCGAATCTTGACAGCAATCGAGACAAGGAGTCCTAATAAGATAGAAGAATAGAAAATTGAAGGCAAGAGAGAGAGGATTTGAGAAATTTTTTAACAAAAGGCCCTCTTAGATGGCAAGAGAGCCAAAGAAGAGGTTGTTTCCTTGGCTGATGGCAAAGCCCATGGAGCCCGGGCGCACACAGTTAGCTCAGGGGACATAGCCAGCAGACTCTTAACACTAAACAATAATCACTACCTGCACTAAATTATTCAAAAACCAGACACCCCACAAGCACAAATCTGACTCCACCTCACAAACTATTTCTTTATCTTTTGATTTCTGATTACTCTGTTTCTTTGTTTTCTTTATAAATAAAAAATAAAAGTACATAAAGATTCATGCCACCAGGACTACTTGAGTTTCTTTAAAGCTTCAAGTTCCAAATCAATTATAAATAGTCTAAATTTCAAACATTGAAGTTTGAAAAACCTGCAACTGAAAACAGCATCTCGGTATCAGTTTAGAAAACTACCAAAACGGTAGACAACAAGCATCTATCTTTATACAGAATAAATGAGAAAGATCACAAAAATTAATTTAAATTCATAGAAGTGATAAACAATCAAACATCAACTACCAACCACAGAATCGCTTAAACTTCAATAGCAATCAGGGAATCTACCAGAATATATCAAATAATTCTACTTAAAATCAAAGCATAAACCGAAAGATCACATTGTACTATCATACGTGTAAACTGTAAAACCCCACATGAAAAAATATGGTTTTTCATCAAGTTGGTTAAGTTAAATAAACAAAAAGTCAATCCCCAAGAGCCAGTCTCCGTGGAAACCCCAACAAAACCCAAGAACAATTCTATCAAATTTATAAACCCATGAACAATGTTCCCTAAATCGAAGCATTAAAGTGGAAATAAGATCAACCCACTTCAAGATTCAGTAACATCAACCTACAGACGCTAGAAATTATAAACTTTTAAACCACATAAAATTATTAAACAATAGAGCTATCTCTCTAAATTGGCAAAGCTAATTAATTTAATCTAAACTCGCCAAAATTAAGTCCGCATACATACACCAGAATTGTAGTATCTTTGTCACACACTATAAATGGGTCATGCATGAGCATGAGCGCTAACTCACTGAGTCTAAAGCACCAAACCCACAAAAAATACTACAGAGTAACACAGAACTCACCAAACTAAAAAGATAAAAATGGAAACTTGAAATTAACCTTCAGCGTGCTTTAGCTGCTTTTTTCAGTTTAAGATTTGATGTACCCTAAAAACCCAGAACGCCCGCAACTTGAAATCCAAATAGTTAAAGAATGTGTTTTCCGTTCAGTCTGCGGGATGTAACAAACAGCACTGATTCTAGAAAATTTAACACGATAATGTTGTTCTTTGTTTGTTTAAAGAGTAGTGGCGTTAAAAAGCGAGACTGGATTCATTCAATTTTGGGGAGTTAAAAAAAAGTGTCTACCTTGCTCAATCATTCACGCCAAAGACTGACACATGGCTTTCCCTTTAATCTCATTATTAAATGAGTATCACTCTCAGACTTGCATCCTAAAGAACACTCCTTGTAGATCAATAATAACTCAACTCCATAGTCAAGAAACTGAACTAGACGTAGAAACCAAGTTCCGTTTTGTTTGAAATGGAAACTTTCGCATTTAACATCTTCATAATATGCCATGAAGTTAAAGCCTTTTTTTTTTTTTAACATTGTCTTAAACAGCGAAACCTAACAATCTGTTAGCGTTAAATGCATCTTTGAACAACAACATGCCTGCATTTGCTCCCTTCTCGATTAATCATGACTCTCTGACGCATTTGCTCCCTTCTTGATTAATCATGACCCTCTGATGCATTTGCTCCCTTCTTGATTCATCATGACTCTGTGTACGTAACTTTCATCAGTCATATCATTTTTATAATTCATTATTCATGTATGGCAGCCAATAGCTTCCTTGCCAGCTGCATAATATATTCAGATATGAAATTTGTGCCTTGATTAAACTCAATTATATATATATATATATTGCAAAGAGGTTAAGATGATAGTCAAAAGAGCACCCAAATAATAAAGAATTATATTTAGAACTTTGGTGTAAATATGTCTAGAGTAAACACTTAATGTTATGGGTTTGAAACTCTGTTTTAGCTCTTCCTAAAGAGAGATATGTTTGTATCTTATTTATACTTAACATTGTAATATTACTTTTTTTTTATATTATTTTATTCAAAAATAATAACACTATAAAAGCCATGAATTTTTAATTTTTCAACTGAACTATGTTGAAAACTTAATTGTCACTGAATCTTTTTGAGTCTATTGATTTTACTAAGTACTTTATGGAGATTCGAACTCATGCCTTAAGAGTCATGGAGAACGACCAAGCTAGGCAACTTTGTCCATTGTTTAAGCTTAATTACAGTTCATATTTTCTTAATCTTTGATTCTTTAAAAACTGGGAAAGATTCTTAATGAGCTGAGTCTTACATCAGCCACTGAACCAGAAGATCAGCCCTAACCAGTCCAGTTGTGTGTATTTGCATGTGCTTTGAGAAAGGGGGAGATGAGAATCCTTGCCCACATAAAATCAAGAAGAAATACAGCTATATAAAAATGGCAAGAACATTTCATATTTCCACCAGAACAAATCCCTACAAAAGTGCTAGATTTCATCTTCTTCTTCACATTTATTGGTATTTATAATGAAACACCTCACTCTGCCACATTTCAAAGTCATTATTTATTGTCTACATATCCAGTCTCCCTAAACTTCATTTATCTTTTCTTTGAAATGTAGATTGTAGCTTTCATTAACAACAAAACAGGTCAAACTTGAGTTTTCCCTTAATTGGTTCAGTAAAAATAATTTTGAATTAAACTTAGGAGAATTATTTTTATCTCAAGCTTGAACTTGAGTTAAGAATCTTACAATTGAATAAATTTGAGTTTTATCTTAATAACATTGAATCAAACTAAAATTTAATTCAAAACAAATATTATTCAATTCAGTTTAATTATACTTTAATCGGAGAAATATGTATTAAACATAATCTATGAAGATTTGTATAAATTAATTAAACGTAAATATGGTAGATATTCCAATACTATATCTTTTATAATAAAAGAAAAGATACCTTTAGAAAGATTTGATTCCTTATGAGCCAAATCTGATAAGGGACTCCATTTCATCGTAACATGAACAATCTCTATAGTATAAAATATGCTACAACAAGAAGTACCCAATACCATAGGTCATTTAAATTATTCAATTCATTATAACCTAATTAAAGTTTTTGAGTATTTTCCCTTTTCTATGACATTCAATTATATATGCTTCTATCATATTAACGATTATTAAGTGGTGGGTATCATTTAATTTTGAAGATATCACGTCTCTAATAAATGATGAGATTTATTTAAACTATCATAGTATTCAAGATAAAAAAATAAAGAAACACAATAAAAAAAAAAATCATTTACTATTAAAAAGATTATAAAAATTATGACAAATAATAATTTATGTTTTTTTATTATAACTTTTCAATAAGACTATGTATTTTCTGTATCTTATTCTTATTTATAATAAGTAAGCATGATATGTTCATTTTTCGTTTATTGTTTTATATATTTTGTATTTACAAGATTGTTTGAAAAAAGTTTTTGATAAGATAACAAATCTAATTTTACAATATTTCACACCTAATGAAGAAATCAAATTAGGCCATCACTTTTAGTTAAAGAATAATTGATTTTCTTAGTCTTCCCAACTCATTAATGGAATATGAATATCCCTTAAGAATCATCATTTTCAAACCTACCAATTAATGGGCAGGGGAGACACAAGAGAAATAAAATACAAATTAAGCTTGAACTAGTGGGAAACATTTGAGTGAGAGAGGGAATCAAGAAACTGCCTAAATGTCTATGAAGATATTCTTCTTTATTTAAATTATTAGCTCCAATTAATTTGTAATTAGAGAGACTGCACATGGCCACCCACCATTAATGTTGCTGCAGGCAAGAAGGATATCCTAGTCCCAATATCCATCATGCTCAATGCCACCGCCCCATAGTTCATCCAATCAAAATTAAGCATAATTCGAATTCAATTCGTTTTCAGATTTAAAATTCAATTTAAGTTTATATGTTGAATTTATAATTCAAATTATGATTCTAATTCATAACTAATTAATGAAACAATATGGTTTTACTCAATAATGAATAAAACGATGTTATTTTGATAATTGTTTTATATAACTTAAATACAATCACAAGTCAATTTTAAACCAAATTTAACTATCGTTTGACTCAAGATCATAATTAAGTTAAACTCTTTTTAACTAGAGTTCAATTCGATTTAAAAAATGAGTAAATCCTCTTGGCTTAAGATTTACTTAAGTTTGACATAAATAAATTCGAATCAAACTGATTTTCAAAACTAAACTAATTTGGTTCGAAATTCAACTTTAAACAAGTAAATGCATTATCAACCCACAAGTTAAGATGAGATGCAGATGAAACACAATCTCATCCAAAAACAAACAAAGATGAAACATTAAATAACAGTTTTCTATTATTACAAAATCGTTTCATACAATAATTATTTTTTTACCACATCGAAATCACACATTGATAACAATATTTTTCAAGTTACATGATATCCTTTTTTTTTTTTTTTTACTTATTCAACTATACATGAAACTCTAACTTCTCTTAATATAAATTCAAAATCACAAAAAAAAGAAAAAGAAAAAGAAAAAGATGACACTTTAAATATTTAACAAATATTCATATTGTCTACGTTATAACATTGTTATTTCTATAAATGCATAATTAATAATATTTCAGTTAACATAAACTATAAATTTATCAATTAAACCACATTGAAAAGCTTATTATGTTTTAATTTTTTTTTCACTAAATTTCATACCTATCCAATGTACTGGTGTTAGTGCATAATCCCATCTATAACACGGTCCATTGTGCGACTTGCTACCATACATTAATTAAAATACCCTATTCTACAATGTTACCACATAGGTTAGAGACATAATGAAAAACAACATTAATGTTACTTTATAGTAATTTTAAAAGACTCACGTTTTAAAAATTATTTATTGAGATTTGAGAATCTATAATTATATAAATTGTGTATTTTGGAAATTACAATAATAACCTTAAAATTAATTCAAATGTATTTAGAAATAAAAGCTAATAACATCAATTTTTTTTTTTCAGTATGTTACAGGGGAATATAATTAAACGAACATGACTCATAATAAAATTATGTCAAAAACAACCGATCTAAACTCAATCTATTATATAAATGAATTGAAATTATACGATCTGTGTGTTATATCTTAACTTAAATTAGTTTAACCTATTTGACCCATTTTGATAGCAAATCAATGTATCATGTTTTACAAGTTTTCCACTTATATAATCGGAGTTGACCCGTGTTGCTACGAAACAATACAACTAAAATATAATACAACACTTATACTCGGATTATGTTTGGATTATGAAATATTAACTTGAATATATGATTTATTTTACAAACGAGTTGACACAAATACAGTCCGTGTGTTATTCGTGTTAACAATATTTAATTTTAATTTATTATTTTTTATATATCGTATCATATCAGATTAACGAATCGAATTTGAAATTTATAGTTGCAGCCAGGCCAACCAATAAGCCCTACTTTGTTTATACCACAAAAGCCCAAAACAAGATATGTTCGCCCTCCCACTCTCTTAAAGCTTTGACATTTTAAGTTCAAATTTTTTTTAATAAATAAAATTTAAGAAAAAGAATCTCACGGGAAACAATAACTCCCTTCCTCATTTCAAATCTCCTTCCCTCTCTCTCTCGCTCGGAGCACAACCCTAAAACCGCTCTCTCTGGTGGCATTTCCTTACCACTAAGGCGATGACAGCTGTCCATCCGCCTCCTACCTCCGGCCGCGAGCTCGCCAATCCGCCCGCCGATGGGATCTCCAACCTTCGCTTTTCCAACCACAGCGATCACCTGCTCGTGTCCTCGTGGGATAAGGTACACTCTCACTTACCTATCTCTGTTCTCAACATCTATTTATGAATTTGATTGAAATTAGAAGAATTAACTTGATTGTTGATTCAGAGTGTGAGATTGTATGACGCGAGCGCAAATGTTCTGCGAGGAGAGTTCATGCATGGCGGTCCCGTCCTTGATTGCTGCTTCCATGATGACTCCTCTGGCTTCAGTGCCAGCGCCGATCATACTGTCAGAAGGTTTTTCTACTCTACTCTTTCTTACAGTTTCTCATTAATATAAAATTTCAGGCAACATTTTAATAATAAGATGCCAACAGTTCAGATTCTCACTTATTTTGTTAAAATAGTTCTAAGACTGGTGCAAGAGCTCAGATGATTGCATTTTATAATTTTTGAGCTTATGTTTATTTGTTGTGAACTGCCTTTGTTAAGGTTAATGTCTGGTCTAATCACAATCTTTTATGAACTTTAAGTAAGTTTTTGCCTAATTTTCCAATCACGATCTCTGCTTTTCATTTGGCTAAATCTTTATGGAGCTCAGGGACTTATTTTTCTTTGAACCATTGATTATACATTTTCTTTTGGAGTTTAGAATTTTAATTTGTTTGTCATACTATAAACAATGGAATCTATTTCATGTTCATTTTTATGACATTTATGTTGGGGTTCAACACTGGTGAAGTCTATGATTTTGACAAGGCTAGTTATATGGTAGTTAATGTTTCAATATCCACTTAAGCTTTTAGGTTAGATTTGTTTGTAATATGTTACAAATTTAACGGTTGCATCCATATTTGTGAGAGGTGCAAATATTATGTACTATATGTAGTAAGAAGGGAATTTGGAAGGGAGATAAGCTCCACCTGTTTTGCACCACCATGCTTGTAGATTGCTTTCTCTATTTTTCTTCTCTCCCCTGTAGAAGGTGGGATGCAAGGTGGAACTGGGTACTACTTTGACAATACTTTTAAAGGAAATGGAGATGAACATAAAAAGGGTGAAAGAAAAACAATGCCAAGGTATATAAGTATCACAATGCACATTTTATGGATCTAGCAACAGTGTAACACTATTGTGTTCGATCATATGAGTCACGAAGATATGAAATGACTTGTATGTGTATGAGAGATGATGACAAACATCTTACCTGATGTCGTTGCATCTCATCACTTCCCCAGATATATCTTTAAATGTAAAAATTAATGCCAACTGCAGAGTCTGGCAATGAGTTACAGGAACAAAGAAAAGTGGACTCAAGGCTAGTTTCAAAGGGCTATTAGCTTATCCTTTGTGAGCTGATCTGGTACCTTATTCTTAATCATCCAATGCTGCATCTTTTATTGATGACTGCTGTCTGACATAACAATTGCACAATGGAATGCCCTTGTTTCCTTGACAATGATTTTGTGGGTAATGAACTGAAAACATTCTTGCTATCTCTGTCCAAGAAATATTGAAGAAACTTATAGATGCATTCAATTCTACCAAAGTGCCCGATTCTTCATCCCCAGTCAATGAATTGCCAGTTATATTAATTTGGTTTGTTCTTTGAACCATGGGAATTAGTTTTTGTCTCTCCTTCCTTTACTTCTTCTCTCTTCTCATCACATATGATGACTCTTTGATTGTGATGAATCATATGCTGATTTCTTGATACTAATGGTTGTCTTGTATGGTTGTTAGAAAAATTGGATTTTATTTGCATATGATTGGTTGCAATTTCTTATGACTGATTGATACCTATAGATATAAGTTGGCTTCTAAACTGAATCTGATTCTCAATTTTTTTTACACCTGGTTGTCTTTGAGATGCATCTCTGCTATCTGAATTTTCTTAATATAGTGTGTGAATTACATTTTGGAGTATTTGTTCAAGCTTAAGATCATGGTATCAATGTTTCAGGCTAGTTTTCAACCATGGCAAAGAGGATATATTGGGAAGACATGATGCACCTGTTCGTTGTGTTGAGTACTCTTATGCCGCAGGTCTGTTATAGTTCATAAGCTCCCTTTTTTATTTAATTTACTCTACTTAATTTTTCTCTATGGTGATTTCACTGACTGATGCTTTTGATTAATTATGTCATTTTCTTTTGGATTGTATTTGAGAGATAACTGCAGAAGGACTTGATATTTTCTAGCAACAGACATATGATTAACATGCATTTTGAATAAACTCTTGTAGCATTCTGATATAAATACAAGTGTAGTAGTGGTCTGCAGAAGTGAAGTGCTATATACATTTATGTTCAATAGTTGATCAATATAAAAATTAAAAATTCTGGATGCTTTAGTGTATCAGATGGTTACTGTAATCAATATTTAATGTCATTTTAGAGATGCCATTATCATCATATTGATTTATGTCCTGTGTTAAAAAGTTACAACGACTTTTGATGGCACTACAAGTTGTTGTATTGGAGATTGAATCTATAGTATTGGAGATTGAATCTATAGTATTGGAGGAGGGTTTATCTTCTGTTGTTTCTGTGTGGGAAATTCTCAATCCAAAGTGTTTCCTTCTGTATTTTTATTGCTTACAGGGCAAGTGATTACTGGTAGTTGGGACAAAACTCTCAAGTGTTGGGATCCTAGAGGTGCAAGTGGCCAGGAACGCACTCTTGTTGGAACGTACCCTCAACCTGAGCGTGTTTACTCTTTATCACTTGTTGGAAATCGTCTGGTTGTGGCAACTGCAGGAAGACATGTAAATGTGTATGATTTGCGAAATATGTCTCAACCTGAGCAAAGGAGGGAATCTTCTTTGAAGTATCAGACTAGATGTGTGCGCTGTTATCCCAATGGAACAGGTGCAAATTACTCCTTAATCACAGGGAGGACATATTATAGCTTAAAATTGATACTGATCTAATTATTTTTGTCTGTATGATTAATCCTTGGCCTTAGTTCCCTTCAATAGACCATTATATTATTTCATCCACAAATGTATGCAGGATATGCTCTTAGTTCTGTTGAAGGACGGGTTGCAATGGAGTTTTTTGATCTCTCTGAAGCTAGTCAAGCCAAAAAGTACGTGTTAAATGTATCTTCTTATGATATGAAATTGATTGCTCTTTTTAGTGTTTCCATTTATCGTCAATTCTGTAATACAAATAACTGAGGTAATTGTTGGTTTTCCTTTTTTCTCTTGCTGAATTGAGCTCTTAAATACTGCTTCAAAATTCAAATTGTGGATCTTAAATTAAAGTATAAGTAACTTCTTTCAGCTTCGCAGAAAATGTGGCATTTCTTTTTTCTATGGTTTATTATATATACTGTCTTAGTTTGGTTATAATAGATACCCTCTAAGGTGATCTGCACCATTATCATTGAGTGGATATGAGTCATCCCTTGTGATGGTATATTATTGGATAGAGATGCATGTATGCTTTTACTTATTGTTATGCAGAGAATGCCTTTACTTTTCATCTGTTGTTTAACCATAAATGAATGATTTTATATGTTGTGCAGATATGCGTTTAAGTGTCACCGAAAATCAGAGGCTGGAAGAGACATTGTTTATCCAGTAAATGCCATTGCATTTCACCCTATGTAAGTTTCTAAATCGTGCCATTGAATTTTTATCACAATTTTTTTGGAAGATCCATGTCTCATTAAAATTATGTTGAGCATTTTATTTCAGTAGGATGGTTCAAATCAAGTGATTAGTTGCACATATGGTATAAATTAGCTCAACCATAAATTCAACTTGAAATGGAAGCCAATACACCACTGGCACTGCACAATTCCCATAAACAATTCTTCTCTATTTCGGAGTATGTTTGGCAAAAATGTAGAGGACTTACTGTGATTAATTGAATTGTGAAATGTGCATTTGTGAATTTTAATGTGAAGTCTTAAAAATTGTTTTTTTTTTCTTGGTTGAAAATTGAAAAAAATGATATGATACAATCTAGCATTAGTTTTTTACACTAAGAGTTGCTCAAGACTTTAAAAACAATTTGTTCTATGAACTCAGCGTTTAGTATCAAGTTAAGATTTTGGCCTGGAAAATAGTTATAATACCATCCTCTTTGCACTCACATGATTGCTCATACATGCTTCTTATTAAACTGCAGTTATGGTACATTTGCTACTGGAGGTTGTGATGGTTTTGTTAATGTCTGGGATGGAAACAACAAAAAGAGGCTGTATCAGGTAAACAGTTGTGTTACTTTGTAAATGTTTCTGATGATTATCAAACTTACCCATGGAAAATATTGCTTATTATTATTATTATCATCATGCTACACTTCTGCAGTACTCAAAATACCCATCAAGTGTTGCTGCACTCTCATTTAGCAGAGATGGTCGTCTTTTGGCTGTGGCATCAAGTTACACGTTCGAAGAGGGAGATAAGCCGTAAGAAAATACTCTCTTTCCGTTTATCACTTGATTTCACATTTACTAAAGCCTAAAATGTGTGTGTTTGTTTTGCAGACATGAACCAGATGCTATATTTGTACGCAGTGTAAATGAAATAGAAGTCAAGCCGAAGCCAAAAGTGTTCCCAAACCCTCCAGCATAACTTTCGCCGAGATATCATCCGTGTATTTCTATAGTGCTTTCCAAGTATGTGGTAATTTAGGGTACTCTGTAAGGCTTCATTTCCTTCTGATGAAGCTTGTCAAAATTTTATCTGAAAATTGATTTTGTATCATAGTTTGCAATTTCAGTTACCCCCTTTTTAACTTCATAATCTTTTTAACTTCATATTCTTGTGAACTTACCTTTCTAGCAAAGTTGTTGGGATAAATCGTCTTGCTTTCTCTCATCTTTTGTACATGTAGGTTTCTGTTTTTTTAATTAAATAATATTATGAAATGGATTTTCCTCTCTTCAAGAGAAGGTACTTGTTGCAAGGGTTGGATTCAATCCTAACCAAGTCCCAATAAGACCAACTTTGAGATTGATTTGAGTTTGAAAATAATTTAACTTAAGATTTGATTTAAATCGATTCAAACTTGGATTTTACATCGGTTTGAACTTAGCTTGACTATGAAAATAAAATTAAGGAAATCCTAAATATGTAATCCAAAAGATTTCATCATCTATAAATATTATAGTTCGTGCCGTTATTTTCAACATACTCACGTCCAAAAATTGTCTTCAGGTTGCACACAAGAGCGCAAAATTTTATTAAACACTCCTTAAGGAAAAGAAATGCAAATTTAGCTCCCCACACGAAGGACACCCGTAGAGGAGGCAAGCAAGGGTTGACTCTTGAGTCTTGCAAAGCTTAAACACGGGTCAGTTTAAACTTAGTTTGACTCTAAAATAACAAGAGTTGAAACATAAGTTGACTCAAATGGTAAACAGTAATATTAAAGATGACTACAAGTCGCCAATGAAAGAGAAGACAAAAAAGAAGAATTGTGACAAACCCTTGAACTCAAGTTGAATTGTTAGTTTAGTTTGAGTTCAACTTGTATAGATTCGAACCTGAATCAATTCGGCTCAAAGGCAAGGCAAAAGACACCATTAATATCTGCTTGGAAAAATTCAATTAATCCATTTTCCAAGTAAGCGGTATACAATAGAAACCGTTATTGTCTGCAATGAAACTACAGATCATCAGAAGCACCAACTGCAGCCGACGGCTCCATCTCATACAGAAACAAAGATTTCATGAACTAATATCCGTTCCACGTATACTAAGTGCATATATTACAGCTTTGTAATCACCTAAACCCTGAAGGAGCTGCCTGTGGACCCGCCCCTCCTCCTGCTCTCCTCATGGCTTTTGACTGAGCAAGAAGCTTATCGTAATCCTGATTCGAGAGACTTGTCTATAAGAACAGAAACATGACATGAAACTTGAAAAAGAGTAAGCATGAAATTAAAGAAGCAAAAGCATTACCCGTTTTTCAAATGCTGTATCCCTGGCACTGATCAACTTGTCCGCGATGCCATAATCTATTGCTTCTTGTGCTTGTAAATATTTAGGTCGCTGAATGTCTTTAGCAATTTCTTCCGTGGATTTGCCTGTTCCTTTTGCTAGTAGCTCAATGTAGTATTCGGTGTTGGCATCAAGCTCTTTGGCCTGAATGCAATCATGTTCAGAATAAAGCTCAAAGAAAGACAGAAGCAGAGATACAGAAAGGGAGGAAGCACCTTAATCCACATATCGATGACAGACCCGCTTGACCGGTTGACTTTAGGCAAGTAAAGTTTTGCTGCAGTTCAACATTAAGATGATAAGAAGCCATATGTAACACAAATGACTCAATTCTGCAAGTATGCTAAAACTGACCCTATCATCGACCAGCTAATGACGTAGCATCAGGTTCCCATCTTAGGTCAGGTTGGGGATCAAATATAAGCATTATTCCAGGATTCTATTTCAGGCCTTGACATTTGCTGATTGACAAAGGCATCCTCGAAGCAAAGCCCGTCTTTCTTAATTTAGTTAAAGTAAATAAAATTTTAAGAGGTTTTGAAAAAATGAGATATGGATTAGGAGGGTGGACAAACAAAACTCAGCTTTGTTTACAGTGATTATTCAAACAGTCAAATAGTAGAATCATTTTCTTGGAGATTTAGCTTGAAAATTGCATTAAGGAATGATTAATAAGATATGCCAAAGTGAAACCTGATTATCCAATTATATTCATTGACCAAACGAATTAAAAGATGGAAACAATGTCACTCTCACAAGCCTATACAGCAGTAGAATTATTCACTAAAGTCCATGCTAATCTATAAAACTTAAAAGGATGTTGAATCATACTCGAGGAATTTGGCTGTAGAGCACGATAACCCTTCGTCCCAACAGACAGAAGCATTGCTGCTTGACCATAAGCCATGCCACAATTCACAGTATAAACGTCTGATTTGCAATACTTCAGAAAAATAAAAAAGAAATGCATAGGTTACATAAAGCAGGTCCAATTACTTGAAAGAAAACAAAATAGTAATCCAAAACCATACTAAAGAAATCAGATTCTAAAGGGAGCTGTTATTTCAATAGTGTGGTGAAATATTAGAAGGATTCAAACTTGACTTTGAGCAGATATGCATTCTTTGAACAGATGAAGACTACCACTCATAGAGATGTTATGGAAAAAAATATACTTACAGCCATGGCATCAGCTATAGCATATGCCTCAGTTTCAGATCCAACAGTCTCCTTCTTCTCATTCTAAATTGCATGACAAAACCGTATTAACCAATGATTAGCAGAAAAAGGAGGCATTTCCAGCAAGCTATGACAGTTGATTCTACATCAGCATCTCATATAAGAGGAAATAAAATATATATACATACATTAAGAGCTTCCATCACTAACCTGTGTCCCAGAAGAATTTATGTATAAATATATAGGCTTGGTAGCATTATCAAAATCCAGCCACATAAACTGAGCAACTAGAAGCTCAGTCACTGCAGGTACAATCTGCGTGATGGAGAAATTATCAGAATGGTATGCAGGATTAAACAGAAAGGAGATGGCAATGTAAAATACGAATATTTAGAAATAGGTAGACCATGATGCAGCATGGTAGAGAGTCTCACTGGCATTCCCAAGTAGCATATCCTAGCATCCAAGAGTAATGATGGCAAATCAGGAGGTGCAGTTCGAGGTCTTCCATGTCCTCTGGCCCCTCCACGATACATGCTCACACTCATACTGTACTTTGAAGGACCCCTATCATTCATGTCCGAGAGACTCCACATCCCCCCATTGTTCAAATAGTTGTGGGCAGAAGAAATGCTTTCCTGTAAGGAATTGTTTAAACCAGCAATCAACAAGTAATTTTTTTTACTGTTTTACATCATCACCAATCCACTCAAATTTACCAAAAAGCATGAAGGAAGAAAGAACCTCAGTGACTCTTTCAGATTGCCGGCGTACAGGGTTATCTTCTGTCATGAACATGTCCATCTGCGAAGCACTAAGGCCATAAAGATACTGAGGAACATTCTTGTAGTTCTCCATCACTGCAAAAAAGAAGTCAGATGTAAGAGTAATTATTTGAATTTATCTTTCTTTAAGATAAAACAAACTTGAAGTGAATTAAAAAATACATAAGAAGATCAAATAAGATTTATAACAATAATTTTGTTGGTTCTAATATGACCCATTTTCTTTCTACTTCTATAAATTTTACCAAAAAATAACATAAAGGAGTATAAGAACAACACAACTGAATCAGGAGATAAATGAGTCCAACATATACTCAGAAAAATGATGTCCAAATGAGCACAGACAAATTTCTCTCAAACCACATATTTAGCATACTAAAAAATCCCTTAGATCCAAAAGTTAATGGTAATAGTTTATGGAGCAGATATATCATATCCCATTACATGATATCCACCAAAATGCATCTTCAAATATTAGCTAAATGGGTTATTTATGATCATACTTCAAAACCGATATAAAATTTCATAAACCTAATTACAGGAAAAATACTCACTAAAGCTTTCAAATGGTTATTCCTTAAATTTGCAGCATGTCAAAACCTAGTTTACATGGACATAATATTTCAAATTCCAAAGTTAAAGTTCTGCCTAATAACCAGGTGATTAATGCCATAGTTCTAATTTGTAAATTTTATCAACCTTACTGAAACTAAAAAGAGAGGACAAAAAAAAGGTTAATTTTATTATCCCACACTAGCCTGCTCATACTCATACATTTACTCTCTCCTCATTTCAATTATTTATTCCAAATTTATCCTTCTGCCCAAGCCACCAAACTTTCTTCATTACATGTTCAAACTGCTCTCCCATTCACAATACCAATGATTTCTAACAGAAAAAAAACTAAAATTCATACTCCAGTTTCAAGGCTAATTACCGTGTTTCTGCAGACAATTATATTATTTTGAAAAGTATCCATATGTTTATCATTCCCCTCCAGATGTATCCTTTTTTTTTTTTCTTTTTACACTTACATAAAACAATATTGAATTTAGCAACCCAATAATAAGCTCAATTCAAATCCGAAAACAAATAATGGGAAACGGATTAGATTACATATCACCAATAAAAATGAGTTCTTTGAAAATCGAAAACCAGAA
>JAJEJH010001799.1:1698-18865 GCA_026122585.1 Anacardium occidentale
CCTTTTCTACCCACCTGCATGGGCGTGCAGGAAAAGGTGCACCAGAGAAAATGAATATAATTCACTTCCCGTGCTTCGTATGATTGAAACCTCCCTGAAGGAATCATACGAAGGTCACACAGTTCTAGAAAACTACTAACTTACCCCTGAAGTCTTCTAGACTCCCAATCTATTCCTGAATTCTATTTCTAACCCCAAAACTCTACCCCTAAGGGCTTTTCTAACCTAGGATGCTACATGAATGAAATGGATGTGAGAGTTGATAAAGTAGTAGTGTGTTGTTTTGAAATACTTTTAAGGAGGATGAGGTTGGTAAGTTTTGTATTGATTATTTGATGTAGCTCATAAGACATTTGTACAAGTTAACAATTGTGTTATTTTAACATTACGTATATATGCTTTTTTTTAGGATTAGGTAAATGATGTTTGTGGGTAGCATCACTGAAACCCTCATTAGACTATAATTCATCCACTAGGGCTGCCTGGGGGTTTAAAGGCTTGTTGCATACACTAAATGCAACCTTGACAACCTGTAGAAATGGTTTAAATGGTTAGTGAGTGTATTAGTTTAATTTTAATTTTATTTAATTTTTGTTCTTCCTTTGTTCTAGTAAGTCAATTATTTTCCCAGGGACTGGCAACAAGTTAGTTGGCGGTTGTGATAAGTGTCAATTGCATGTATAATTTCATGATCAATTTATAGAATTTTAAGGGGCGATTCGACCAGATTACCTTTATTATGTGCATATTGCAGGATCACTAGTTTTCATGTTTGATTTTATAGAAAATATTGTTTTTTTATGTGAATTCAATGGAAATCAAGTTAAAAGAGTACTTATGAAGGATTATCCAGTGGTTTGAATTTAGTTTGAGCAAGAATGGGCAACTAAAGCACAAAAAGAGAATATGAGCATTATGCGTGTTAGCAAGATAACAAGGATTTTCACTAAGTTTGAGATTTATAATGAAAAAGCAGTCTTTATAAAAGTTGTAACTCAAGCTTTTCACAAAGCTATTATGGAAAAAAAATTCAAGTTTGTTTAGGCCTTTAACTGTTGCTACAAAGTTAGATCTTCTTAGAAAAATTTTATGTTTGACCATTGAGAACTAAAATGGCCATAACTTAAGATTTTGAAGCTAAGATGCAGCAATTCAAAAGCCAAATAAAACTAGACATCTAAGGATATAACTTTTATGAAGACAAAATTTCAAATTCTAGAAGCTTGGCACTACAATGCAACACCATGATGCCTGATGTAGCAAAAATCTAGAAACTCAATGTTGCGTCATGGCATTATAGAGCCGAAGCATGCGAAAATCACAAAAACTCAGTGTTATGGCATGATGTTATAGTGCAACGATGTGCAATAGGAATCCATGTTTTTTTGTAACTCTTTCCTAACCCTAGATTATATATACTAATTGTAATTATACCTTAAGAAGGAGAGTTGTCTTAGTACATTTTGAGAGAGATTTTTAATATAATTTTGAGACATTCTTGATTTTATTTGAAGACTCAACCAAAAACAAAACGAATTGTAATTGCGAAATGATTTTTCAGAAGAAGTCAATAAAAATTCAATGATTTCATCGAGTTTCATATTTTATCTCCACTATGTTTGCTTGAAATCTAAATGTTTTTTTTTGCTCAATAATGAACTAAATAGTCTTTGCTAAGATTAGGGCTAGCTAATTTATGGATTTATAGCATTTTTCGATTATGATTGAATAACATGTTATTTCTTGATGAGTTTGTATTCTAAGCTTAATACCTGTTAAAAATTTGATCATTTTTTAATAAGATTCTTATTGTATGATTGAGACCGAGATGTGATATTGCATAAAAATTGCAAGAATACAAACCGTGGATCAAATGAATATAAGGATATATAAATTCATACATGTAATAGTCATAGGCATAATAAGCTTATGTTGAAAGCTAGTGAATTTCATAGAACGCTAATGCATTTTCATCTAATTAGACCTATATAGAGATATCTAGGTTATTATATTGTGAAATAAGATTGATATTGCTTGAGAAATAATATCAAACTAAGGAGTTTCGTTATCACATGAATAACATGACATTTTTAGTCATATAAAAAACCTATCTTGAAATGAATTAGTGAACCCGAAGTCTTATCATTCTCTTGCATGTTATTATTCGATCGAATTACTTAGGTTCAATTATTAATTGCTTGTTTTCATGTTTTTTGTTTTAGTTTTAGTGTTATTCTCATTTCAAATTTGTTAGTTTAGATAAAGTTAGGGATAATATTATTTTAGTGCTTGCTTAGGCAATCTTGTGGATACGATAACCCAAAGTACTTCCCTTATTACTTGAACCTAATACACTTGCTAGGAAGTTAAGGTTAAACTTAACACATCACTTGCATCATGGCTTGGTAATATTTGTGATAAAGCCATTGAAATAATTGTCTTCAACATTTGATTAAGTCTCATCACTATCTCCCTTTTGTTGAGAAGATGTGGCTGATCCTAATTGCATGATTAATTTTTCCATCTCTTGAGGAAATTGACATTTGACTAACTCAACCATGATTTTTACATGTTGAGTTAGGAATGTAGATTGTTGGTATTGATTGTAGTGTTGTGGATGTGATTGAACCCGTACTTGTATGGCTTGAGGATTAGTTTTTTGTATTGAGAAACTGGACCACCATTTAATTAAGAACTTTCTCTTTAATTCTCTAAATTTCAAAGGAAGAGATGTGGTAAAAACAATTGCCAAGAACGAATCAAAGTAATCATAAAATTTCTAGCAAATGCTAATAATGATTCTTCATAATTATTGAAATTTTGAAAAAATTAATTTGTATCCCTATAGAACAAGGGGAGGAAGAATTGATTTATCAAGTCCAAAATAATTAAACCACTGTTGAAACCATCTTGGAAAGTATTTTGGACAGGTTTTGTCAAAAATAAAAAACCAAGAATGTGTTAAGTGTGATAAAAAGAATATATTGAACCAAGCTTTTTAATAATTTTTATAATTAAAATGTTGAGGAACCAAGGCTTCAAAAAATCTTTTGTTTTCATAAACACTTTGTCCCTTATCTTTTGGACGAAAGGCTTTTTTAATTTTGCATTTTGAAAATGCTATTTTGTTTTCATCATTATTGTCATAATTATGAGTAATTTCAGCAGAGTTAGTATCCACTAATATGAACTTATAAAAAGTCCTGGTTTTTATTGTATCATCGAGGAATAAAAAGGAAGTCTTGAGGGAAAATTTTTTATAGGGTTTCTTAAAAGGAATTTTTGTAATATTCATGTTTGAGAATAGTGATAAAAAGTGTTAATTCTTTGTCAAAATATTGAGCTATTTAATTGATTATTGGGAGGTTTGCAAGGGTGTTAGGTACAGAAGGTGCCTTAAAGGAGCTAGGTGTAGAAGGCACCTTGGAAGTGATAAGGGCTTTTTGGTAATTTGAAAGATAAGGAGGCAATGAAGAAGTTGGTTCTTCATCTAGTAATGTGCACTTATTGGTCATGTGTATATTTTAGAATTTTGTTGAATTTTTTGGAGTAAGATGCTTTTGTTACTATTTTCTATTTTTGTTCTTTACTGGCATTCATCTTGAATGTCTCTTTTTCGTAGATATTCACAGGAAAAAAATTAGTTAGAGTATTGTTTTGCCTTTTGATATGCTCAATTTCAAAATCAAAACATGATAATATTGTTTGTCATCTATCAAAAATCTATTTTGAAACAAGATTTTTAACAATTTTTTTGCAAAATAAACTTTGATGCAGAAGAGTCTATTCTAATTCAAAACTTTTTGTTTATTAAATCATCATGAAATTTTGTAACATTTAAAACAATTGATATAAATTCCTTTTTAATAGTAGAATAATTCTTTTGAGCTCTTGATGAAGCTTTGGAATGAAATCTAAGTATTGACTCTTTGAATTCTATTTGTTGTTTTAACATACCATCATATCCTATTTAGGAGACGTTTGTTTTAACAATAATATATGCTTAAGGATTAATAATATTTGAACAAGGAGGAATTTGATTTTGGACTTGATCATTTGGACTAATTAAGTATGGCTATCTGACTATGATGGAGGATTATTTTGTAATCATTGATATAAGGGTTCACAAATTTCCCTAAGGTTGGGAATGAAATCTACGACATAATTAAGACATCTTAAATATCTTTGTAATTGGGTCTTATCTGTTATAGTATCAGGGAATTTGTTTGCAAATTCTATTATTCTATCAAAATTTTTAATAGTTCCTTTATAAATCTCATATCCTAAGAATCTAATTTTCGTTTACAATAATTTCAGCTTACTAGCTAATAGGACTAGTCCATTTTTTATAATGACTTCTTCAAATATTTGAATATGCTTATGATGTTGTTTTATCGATTCTTAAATACTAAAAAATCATCAATATAGACAATTATAAATTTAATATAAAGATTAAATATATTATTCATAATATTTCAAAATTTTGATGTTTCATTCTTTAATCCAAAGGGCATTACATTCCGTCAGTATTGCCTAAAAGATACATTAAAAATAGTTTTATCCCTATTTGATTCTTGAATTTGAATTTGCTAAAATCCAAATTTCATATCAAAATTTGAAAATATTGTAGGAGAATGAATTGATTTAATAAATCTTTTTTTTTTTTTGGGGTATTGGATATTTTATCCATTTTAATTCTTTACTTAAAGGTTTGTCATTAATAACTAATCTTGGTGCGCCTCGTTCTTTTTCTATAGCATTATTTACATAAAATGCAGAACATCTTTAAGGGGATTTACTTGGCTTAATTAAATTTTTTGAAAGTAGATCTTGAATTTCTTTTTACAATGTGTTAGTAGCTCTCAATTCATTTGGATAGGTCTTGCTCTTGTTGGTATATCTCTTTCATTAAAGTTTTCTTCACAAGGCAAGATTACTTTGTATTGTTTCATATTCTAGAAAGTGTGGAACATAATTCTTTTGTAAACTTGTTTTCTATTGTTTTAATTAAATTTTGGGTATTTTCTTCTTGAAGCTGTTTTACAATTCTTTCATGTTGCAATTCCTCTTTTAAAAATTTTATTTGCTGTTTTTTATTATTAATATTGTTAATTTTAAATATGAAAAAGCATTTTAATTGATTTATGTCTTTTAATGATGGGGTCTTATGAACTTTACGAGTACTTTTCGGCCGAAAATATTGGTTTTTATTCCTTCATGAGTTACTAGGAATGGATATAATTGTGTTAGAAATGAAATTCCTAAAATAATTCTTTGATCTAAGTCTTTTGTTAGTATAAACGTAATTTTAATACAGAATAAATCTATACAAATGTAAGCATTCGATAATTTATATTTAATATTTAATTATTGTCTATTGGCTCCTCGTAATTTTTCTTTAATTTTTTTATAATATTTGGTTAGAATTAATTATAGCCTAATACAATTCAAGTTTGCACCAAAATCTATTAATGTTGGAGATATTATATCAAATTTATTATTAATATTTAATCTAAAATATACATACCATTTTTGAAATTGTATTTTAGATAATGTGTTAATAAAGTTTTCATTATCTTGCTAGGATGAAGAGGCTTCTTCTATATTTTCTTAAGGTTTTATCTTATTTTCTATTTTTAAAGTTAATATATTTATTTAATTCCAGTTGTTTTTTTATGTAATTCTCTTATCTGATTTTTTAGTGAATTTATTTCTTTTCATAGACCTTGGATTGTTATAGGTGTTGATTTCTCAAATTTTTTGAATACATCATTTAACTTATATTGATTTATTATATTTTTCTTCGCTTAATGCTAATTCCTTTAGTTTTAATAAATATTTTTTTATAATCTCTTCATCTTGTATGTTATCAATAATATCTAATAGGAATTATTCAGTATTTGACCTAGATATCATATTTATTGATTTTAATGCACAAAAACAAGGACCAATACATCCGCAATCACTTTTAGACTGATAAACCATAGTTTCTTGAGAAGTAGTGTTTGAGTAATCAGTATCTTTTTATATTTGATATGTTTTATCTTCTTTGGAACTAATTTTCGATTTATTATATAATTGAATAAGATTTAATAATTGTTCTTTTAATTCTTCTTCTATTTTTAACTCTTTAATTTTATTTTTTAATGGGCATTTTAAAGCACAATGTCCATTTCTTTTGCATTTATAACAAGTAATATTTGATTTCGATGTTCTTTTGGACGATTTAAATTTTGTTGTTTTATATGGTTTTGTTATTTTTTTTATAATTTTTATATGGTTTCATTTTTTCTATAATGTGTCATTCAATATTTACGATTCCTATATTTCCTATATTGTGTTGAAGGTGGAGTTATTTTTTTTGTACCTATATTGACTACAGAATCCACTTAAATTTGATCTTCTTTGTTTAGCTTCATTCTTTAATTTCGTCTTTAATTTTAAATTAGTTTATTAATTAAAGCTTCATTGTTTATGTGATTAATAAGTTCTCCAAAAGTTAATTGTTCATATGGTATATTTCCTATATATAATTTGTTTAATAAATTTTTTATAATTTGACTAAATAATTTTGGTATTCCATTAATAAATTTTTCATTGCAATATCCATTTCTATAATCAATTCTTGTGTATATTTTTAATAAAAACATATCTTTGTACCACCTAAAATTTGCCATTGTTGGACACTTTACGTTCAATAAGATTTCAGTCGCTTTATTATTAAATATCATCGGATCTCTAAAGAAATATTTTGTTATTGTGTATAATAATGTTGATACTATGTCTTCTTCTCCGTAATTATATAATGTTGTACCTTCTTGTTTGATGTATTCTTTTTTTTTTTTTTTTTTGCATTTTCTATTTGTAATCTTTGTCATTTAATTAATTCATTATCCCACCAAGATTTAAGGTTTCCCATGAATTCTGCTATAATCATTTTTGCTATTTGACTATCTGAATTGTGATTAACTTTATAGGATGTTGATGCCATTAAGATTTCTGTCATCTATCTTTCATTCATATATGCTTGATCCATTATATTGTGCTTGAGTATGTTGTATTCTTTCTTCACATTGTACATCAGATATTGAAATTTTGTTATAATAGTTTCTTAGTTTTGGATAATTATATTTTGAACATAATTTATTTAAGTTTTTTTGTAGGTTTAAATTATTAAATTGATTGTTTAATCGTTCAATCTCTAAATCTTTTCATATTGGCATGCATTTTTTATGAGGATGCTTTATCTTTAATAATTATTAGTTCTTCTAATTTTTTTATTAATTTTTTCTAACATGATATCAAAACTTCCTAATTTAATTTTAGTAATAACGGGGATTTTATAAGGTTTAAATAATGAGTTTTGAATTTGTTATGTAATGAGCGAGGGATGATTATTTGCTGGCTCTTTCTCCTGGGGGTTGAAAGTGTTTGTTCTATATGAGTTAATTGTGTGCTAATCATATGTAGAATTTGATTAGAGTAATTGTTTTGATGTTGTTTATTTTAATATCATGCAAAGTAGGAGATTTTAAATAATCATCTACTATATTAATTATTTTGAAAGGAGAGGCGATGACATCATTATCTCGATGTTGAATTTTGATTTCTTCTAAAGGAGAATGTATTTAAGTTGTTGGTTAATTGTTGTTAGTAGTTTGTTATGATGTTGTTATTTGATTAGATGTTAATGTATTGATGCTACGTTATTTTTCTTTTAATTTTTGAGCAACTAATTGCCTATAATGCTTTTTATTAAAGTCATTCAAAAAAGTGTACGTTTTGTTCTAATATATTTAATCATACCATTGTTGCCTTAATTCATTTTTTTTTATCTTTCATTATCAAATATTTGGAAAAAATATCTTCGCTTTGTTTCATTATGAAGTCAATCAAATTATATTCTAAGTAATTCTTTGTTGATTTTAAATTCTAAAGGTTTTGATTCATCTCGTATTCTAATTAATGTAAAAATTTGAGGGTGTGGTTCTAATTCTTCCAATTGTGTTGGAAAGGTAGGTTATTAGTATAATGGTTGTGGTACGAATGAAGAATAATTTACTCCAAGAAGTTTTGGATAATTTGTTGATGGTCTTGATGCTATTTTGTCCATATGTGGTTGTATAGGAGTCCTTATTATAGGTTACTGTATATTAATATTTAATATTTTTATTTTAATCATTATCAACCTATAACAAAATTCCCTACAAGTAAAATTGCTCCTAAATAAAAATATGCATGTAGAAGCTGAACTTTTAGAATAATAGTAATATTATGTAGAAAATACTGCATATGTACAGAATTTTCCCATATCTTCTTTTATAAACATACTATACATAAGGTATTTTTAAATTGTATATAGTATATACATATGCATGAGTAAAACTGCATAAAAGCATGCGAGCCATTGACATACTAACTCCCGCTACACAATATCCTAAAACTCCTAGCCTTTTTGTCTCTAGCTTAGCAACCAAAAGAACCACTGCCCTGCAAAGAAGGAAACAAAGAAGGATGAGTGATAAAATCACTCAGTAAGTGCTTTTTATCTCTAATACAAGCAGGTTTCAAGCTCACTCTCATTTCATTACTTATCAAACTATTTCTAGTTTAGTATTCTCTTTATTTTCCTTTTTTATAATGCATTCTGTTTCTATTGTATCTCTGTCTTTATTTGGTGCTTAATCTCTTGAAATGCTAAGTATGATATGATATGAATATGCTAATGTCATGTTAATGCTAAAATCATATAGATTTGCCTTTGGACTTGCTTTTCTGAAATCACTTTTTGAAATAATAATTGTGATCCGAAGATTCTGAATATATACATATAGTATATACATAAAAGCTACATTTGAAAATACTGTATTTAAAAATAACTATTATGCTGGTCAGACTGATGAATACAAAGATTTGACATCTTGGTCATGTGAGTTCAATCCTATTGAAATCTACTGATGCATAACCAATACTTTCTCTAGCAAACTTAGTCTAATACCATGTCCTCTCTAATGAATATTAGTTTTCTTCTCCAACAAGTGTGTGAACTCACAAGTGCCTCCTCGTATTCACCTCTAATTGATGCTCGAAACATTGTATATTTTGTACTCTAAAACATACTATTGAATCTTTGAATCCCTTTTTGAAAATACTGGTATGACATGTCATGTTATATGATGCTAATCATGCATGATATTTTATTTTCTCTTGATATTTTTAACTTTTGTATGCTTAAAAATGGCTTAGAAATGCTTATGTTATGTTTTGTGCATTTTGGCTTAGATGCACGGTCGTGTATTACATGTACACGAATGTGTAAGAAGGTGCATGGGGTCGTGCATGAAGTATGCGTTTGGTCGTGCTAATGTTTATGAATTACTTGTAATTTCTTGGCCTACTACACAAATATGTAGTGTATGACACATGACCATACATGAAGTTACACTGGTGTGTCCTACACTTACACGGGCATTCAGCAGTTGAACTAACACTCTCATGTCCTCTTTACACAAACGTATGAAATTGGGAATAAGCACACAGTCGTGTTTTCACTTGCATGGGCATGTCTTTAGTTTTTTTTTCCAAGCATACATGGCTACATTTATAGTTGTGGTATTACATAAATAAGACTGCAAAGTTGTGCACATATGAGTACACGGTCATGTTCTCAACTAAACTTCTATAATAATACATCTAGAAACCTAAAAATCTAAGCTATTCTCACATAAAGCATGGCTACATTTAGTGTTTCCTTATTAGATTCTCAATCTAGGAATCTAATAAGCTTAATACATCAACTATAAGCATGGAAAATTCATCAAGTCATCCAATCTCATGTTTTGACACATCAAATCTCCAAAACCAAACAACAAAACACATTTATATGCATATATATCAAGGTTCTCAACAATACTTCATCAATAAGCATCTAAAGCATCATCTCATCATTCAGACATGCCTAATAAGCTTTAAACATATATCAAACATTTTTAAGAACTCAAAATAGAAGAAACATGCTATGAAACAAGGTAAAAGAGGTAAGGAAACACTTACCTTTGGCCATGGTTGTTAAACCTCTCCCTTTAGTTGGTTCAGGCTCTCTAATTTGGTGTTAGACTAAATAATGGCTACTCTAGAGTTCACTAGGGAAGAAGAAGAAGATGAAAGCTGATAAAAATGCATAAATCTAAAAAATAAAAGTGTATATAGCGATGCTCACATGAATCACAGTTATGCACCATACATGGAAATCTTAGATTTCTTTTCTCTTTTCGCATTATACATGAAGTATTCCTCTAAGAATATTCATGTACATGCCACATATAGCTTCTAAATGATTATTTTACCTCTGAACCATTTCAACTTTATTTTCTATTATAAAATCTTACTTTTAACCTTGATTTCTAACTTAAAAAGATTATTATACTCTCGGAATATTACAGGTTATGATCTTACAAATGTTATTATGTTATCTAGGTTTGGGATTATAAAATTTAATAGTTATTGTTCCATCTGACTCTTGGCTTATGTGTTGGATTTTATATTTGTTTTGACTAACAGGTTTTGAAGGACATAATTTTTCTAATTTCCATTTAGTTTGCTAATTTATTTCATTCCAAGCTAAACATGTAGGAGTGAAAGTTTTATGTTTCATCTTATCAACTTTCATGATTAATGTTTCTCCAGGTGGAGTCATTCTAAGTGCTTTCGAGCTTATTATGGTTGTCACTACTTTATATTATATTCAATACATGAACACTATTGGTTGAGCCTTATCTTGATAAATTAAGTTTAAGGCTTTTATATTAATAGTTAAGACTTATATTATTGTTAGGTCTTGAAGTCCAACTATGAGATTTGGGTAACAGTTGAAATAGACTAGACTACTTTCTAAATTGGAATTCATGACAACTAATAACAAATTATTAATATTCAAATTTCTTGCATATCTTAATAAAACTAAACCAAATTTCTTGCATGTTGGGCTTTAGGTTTCATTCAGGTTTTAGGTTTATATTTTCATTGGGTTGGGCTAGGGTAGACTATAGGTTTTATTACTACTACTACTATTACCACCACTACTACTACTACTACTATTATTATTTGGTTTTGTTTTTTGGTGTATGGGTTTAGGCTTTTGTACTTTATGGTTGGATTTTAGGTTTGGATGGGTTGGGCTTTAGGTTTCATTTGGGTTGTATTTTATTTCTTTTAGATTTTGTTTCTTTTGGGTTATATTTTATTTTCATGGTTTTGGTTTTTTTCATCATCGAGAATGATTCTGTTGGGTTCAAAATGGGATATTCACAGTTGCCTAGAGAATGCAAATAACCAATGAAATTGCCTACCAGGAACATTTTGACATTTTGTGTCTTCGAAACCACTCATGCTTAGATGTTCAACTTTATGGTATCTATTTAAGTTAATTGTTAGAAGCCTCTTATGACATAATCATCAACCATATCATTATCGTATCAATTGCCTCATCCTCATCCTCATGCATATAATCTTTGTCCTACTCATCATCATCATCATTATCTTCATACTCAAAACATTGATAAGTTGTTGAGCGAATTGATGATGACTCAATGGGTTTATTATCAACCCTTAGTGCCTCTTCTCCATTCATTGTATATGATGGCCTTACATTATGGTTGAGTTATGGACCTTCTTATTGATTGAAAGCATGCTCATTGGTGCTTTCCTATGAAAAATCAAATTGTCGAATACATTTCATATAAACTAGAATGCACTCCTTTAATCTTACTAATAGTTCATTCATAATTGTCATATGTTCATCACATTTGATATCTATAGGACTTCTTTTTTAGAGGTTGTTTTGGCTCATTGAAACTTCAATCTTATTACACTTTCGATCAATGTAAAAAAGTTCACCTAACATTTGGATAAATTCATCAAATATTGTGTTCTTTGGGATTATCATACACTTTGATCGTCTCTAACATACTTCACATTCTCATTATCTCCTTTCCATTGGCCTTCATGTGATACCAATACATATCCTACCATGCCAAATGATTCTACAATAGAAACAACACAGTTATATGTATGGTTTAGGATTTTCAATTTAAGGTTTATAATTTATGGTTTCAAGTTTTGGATTTATAGTTTTTGGTATCTAGTTTAGGGTTTCTAATCATTCTAAATAGTATACAATTAACATATATCATTGTTTATGATTCAGAATTTAAGGTTTTTAATTTAGAGTTTTCAATCAATCTAAATTACAAGTTTAGGATCTACGGTTTGCAATTTTCAGTTTAGGGTTTCCAATTAATCTAAACACTATACAGTTAACCATTATCTTTTCATCAACATTCATCTTATATATATGATTAATTTCATCAAACCCACATATTTATTATTTATACTATCAAAACCCCTACCATTGTTTCAACATATCAATATTCATTCTATATATAACATAAATTTTATTAAACTCCACATCTTTACCAATTTTATTTGTACAACCCTACCCACTATAAATGTAACAAAAATTAAACTCTTACTAAAAATATTTATAAATATTTGAATTAATGAAGTTCTTCAACTGCTTTAAAACATGTGAGAATTGTGTGTTTTAAATGTTAAATGTTGTTGTATTTATATAGAAAATGATGATTTGCTAGAGATAGAATTTGTATCTCAATTAAAATTTTTGGTTAGATTCACCTAACAACCTTTTCATAACCCCTTATTATATTGAAAAGTTGTAAAAAGGCCCCCCCAAAAGTGACCGTATACCTTACCGAGTAACTTTCTCTCCATAATTCAAACTTTCTATCATAAATATTGATTGAAAATATTATTAAATTCCTTACATATTGCTCAAATTTGGATAACATTTTTTAATCGAAATTCCTAACTGTTTTAAAGGCCAAATCCACTTCAAATATCCAAATTTCTTACACTATAATGTGCTAAACGTCAAATATAATTATTCACACATCTTTTTCAGGTATTTTGGTCAACAAAAATTTTCTGAAATCGTTGACGGTGTCGACAGCCATTGATATACCTGAATATGGACTCTATGCATAATTTACAATGGTTACACATGACTATTACTTGTGTGATTGTTTGAAAATTGATGATTCAATGAATATACAAAATATGTGTGCTGCGTGTGGCTTGGCACACATGAAATTTAGAGTGGTTTTGAAAAAGGAAAAAAAAAAAAAATTATTTTATTTTATATTTAAAATTGGATTAATTAAAATAACTTCCTTAGAGAAGAAGTATTTTGTGCAATTGTTTTGCTCAAAGGCCAACACGTATGGAAGACTTTGACTAATTACAAATTTGAACAAGTTCTCCATTTTCAACAATTGCCAACCGAACTCTCTCAATGCAATTCATCTTTCTCTCTTCCATTCCATTCTATTCCAAGAGCTTTAAACAATCTGTTGTTTTGTTTTGTTTTTCTTTTATTGATTGCTGATTGGGTAGTGCTTTTGAATTTCGAATTTCTCTCCTTTTTAGATGGAGATTTTGGAATTTTAGTCGAATGAATTTAGGAATGGAGAAATCGAACTATGCTTTTTGGGCGTTTCTGTGGTCGATAACTGTTTTTGATTTGTTTGCGAGAGTTACTTCTAATGCCGAAGGTATGTGTTGATTTTTCTTCTGTTTGGTGATTTACTTGTTTGGCTTAGGAGATAAGTGCTTTTTTCAGTGTTATTCTTGAAAGTTATTTCAACCTCATTGCTTCTGTATTAAATGTTTAGAGAATTAAGTTGAAGCAGAAAAGCATTTTTTTTTGAAGATTTTAGAGTGTCAATGCTTGGGTTTGACTTGGAAATTTCTGTTGGGTGGCAAAATTGAGTAAATTTAAAATTATGGAATTTTGACAGGTGACGCTTTGAATGCGTTAAAGACAAATTTAGATGATCCTGACAACGTTCTTCGGAGTTGGGATCCTACCCTTGTTAATCCCTGCACTTGGTTTCATGTCACATGTAATAGTGAAAATAGTGTGACACGTGTGTAAGTTTATTAATATTATTTGATACGTGAGTTATTTTCCTTTGTATTTTTATGCAATTGTGATGACCTTGTTCGTAGTTTGTGTTCTTCTAGCGATCTTGGCAATGCAAATTTGTCTGGTCCACTGGTTTCACAGCTGGGTCAACTTCCAAATTTACAGTATTTGTAAGTCATATCTTACGTGAGAACAAATACATGCGAGAATCAAATGCTTTTTGAATGCTATAGCTAAAGTTTGTATTAATAAGAACAACTTTGCGTGTTAATTTCCTATTTGACATGAAGGTTTGCTCTTAATTCAATATGGACTTGACTTTCTGAGCGCTCCATTTAGTTTAAAGAATCTAGGGAGGCCGTCTGTGAACGCTAGAATTTTTATTCAAGATATAACTCCTATAGGATATTTCAAAATCACAATAATATTTTGCGTAGGGTGTTTCTGAAAACTGACAATGTTTTTATGGGTGGGAGTATTGTTCTAACTTCATCCTGTATGAGTCATGTACAAGAAACGTGTTATAGCCGCTTGAATGCTTTTATGATGTTTAAACTAACATTTTCACAAAATGATGCTTTATAGTATTGACTTTAATAGGACATAAGAATATTCCAAGTTTTGTCTTCATATTTAGTCAAGTTTGTCTTATGCTTCTAGCTTTTCTTTCTCTCTCTGGTATAATTGCTGAAAAATTGATGGGTAACCCTAATTACACATCATGGGCTGTATCTATTGAATTGTGGTTTATTGGCCTAAGATTAAAGGACCATCAAACAAAGAAAACATTAGACTTAAAAGGTGATAATATGGCTAGTTGGACTCAAGTAGATGCTTTACTATATAGTTTGTTGTGACAAACCATAGATCTTGCACTCTTCCCCATTTATAAGACATATAGAACATGTGAGAGAATTTGGAATCAAACAAAGTTACTATATATATATTTCTATATACTAATGATATTCAGTTAACTTATTTTGTTTATCCCTTATTGTTAACTTAAAACAATAAGATTTTAGTATGTCTGATTTTCTTGTTCATATGGCATTCTTGAAATCTGAATTTTTAATTCCCTATTGCTTGTTGGTAAATACGTCGCAAAAGATATGGCCCAATAGGATAAGATGGTGTTGACACTTACATTTGTGAATCTAGATCTTGCCACCAGATTCTAGCTAGCACAATTGTTCCTACCCTTCATGAGGTTTTCGTCTAGTTACTTTGGGTATCATTTGCTAGTGTCGGCATGGATCTATGGCTTTAGATTCTTCTATTCTTGTTACTCAATATAGTGTTAGGGATCACAGTGTTAAAGAAAACAAGGGTGGCCATCCTAAATGTAGTCATTGTAACAAATGGGGACATACAAAAGAAAGATGTTATAAATTGCATAAGTGATCCTTTCAAACTGCCAATATCACTCAATCGATTCATTCATATATATTTTTAGATAATTATATAGGACAGATCTTCTTATCCATCATTGACTTTTATTGGTGCCGATTATGAAGGGTATCTCTGATACCAGATAACTAACAGACATCTCAATCTTCAATGGCCTCGCTCGCCCACTCTGGTAATTCAGTTGCTTGTTGCACACAATCCTCTAATTTGGGGCTATTGGTCTTAGATTCTAGTGCCTTTAACCACTTCTCTGGTAACTTTAAACTATTTTCTCATCTTTTACATTTGAATTTTACTTCTTCTGTCGCTTTAGTTGATGCTACAAAAGTCGTAGCTAAAGCTATGGGACATGTTCTCCTATTTTCTTCTTTACCTTTAAAATCTGTTATTTATTTTTCTAATTGTCCAATTAATCTTGTGTCTATTAGTTAATTTATACAAATCTTAAATTGTTTAGTCACTTTTATTAATGACTCTATTATTATGCAAGACCAAGGTTTGGGATAGACAATTGGCGTAGGACGTGAGTCATGACGACTTTACCAAATCTGCTTGCCTTCCTCTTTTGTAGCCTATACTGTAGTCAAGTTTCTAGTTTTACTTTACAACCGATTGGGGTAATTGAGTTTGTTTAAGATTAGCAGGTGATTTCTGGTTTTTCAAGTTTGTCATCTTTTCGTAGTGAGTCACATTAGCTCGTGAAGTAGCCTCTTACTTTCTTTTCGAAGTGACTTAATAATTAAGCTAGGTTCCCATTTGAGTTAGTCAACTTTGATGTATGGGGATCTAGTTGTATCAAATCTGTTTTAGGTTTTAGATACTTTGTGATGATTTTTCTTAGTATACATGGTTTTTTTTTTTTTTTTTAATGAAAGACCATTCTTAATTATTTTTTTATATTCTAATCTTTTTGTGCTGAAATTAAAAATGAATTTTCTACATTTGTTTGTATTTTGTGTAGTGATAATGTTCGTGAATATTTGTCTATTTTCTTTGCCAACTACATCTCTTCATAAGGTATTCTTCATCAGACTTCTTGTGCCTATACTCTAACAAAATGGGCTTGCTAAGTGCAATAATTGACATCTTATTGAGACTGTTCACACCTTGCTTCTTTATGCTAATGTTCCTTTCCATTTTTAGGTTGATGTAATTCTCATAGCTTGTTTTCTCATCAATTGGATGCCTTCCTCAATCTTGCAAAATTAGGTTCCTTATTAGGGCTAGATTCAAACCAAACATGTTTGGATTGGTTTTTGAATTTGGTTCGAATGAGTCTAAACTGAACTGTTCTAATTCGAACACGAACATGAACCTGAACTCGAACTATAATTTTAAAAATTAGTAAATACGAGCTTGAACAAGAACATGAACCCTAACTTAAATTTAAAATTTTTTTAATTATATTTTTTTAATTATTTGTATTAATTATAATTTTAAATAAAATATAAGGCCAAAGGACATTTTTCCACCCATAGTTTGAGGCGGGGACAAAGTCCCACCCACTTAAGTTTAAAAGCCTGTTTTCCCACCCATCACCCAATTTTAATATTAAAAATAATGAATATACAGTAATAAACAGGGGTATTTTTGTCTTTTTAATATTAAAATTTTATAAATTAATAAAATAAATTTTATATAAATATAAAATATTAAAAATTTTAAAAAAATTTTAAATTTAAAAACTGGAAGCAGCCACCGGCGGCGGTGGCCGCCCATAATAGAACCAGGTGGCCATTTCTGGCCACCTAGTTCCAG